>SKCR01035568.1:0-244704 GCA_019454045.1 Zanthoxylum bungeanum | reverse complement strand
CGACAGAGGCTTTGCATAATTTAGTGTTCCAGGTTAGTAAACTGATTTATTACACAAACATAAAATACTCACTTCATCTTTTAAAAGATATTAGAATGATTCACAACCCTAGATCTTTGTGTCTTTTGTTATTTTCCTTAGTATTTTCTTTTTTCTTTTTATTTATTTATTTATTTTGTAAAACTACTTTCAACCAATCAAACAATCATTCTCTTCTTCATTTAATTAGATATCTGTAAATAAATAGATTCAATAATTAATAACAATAGTAGGAATAAGTCCTCGTGGGATCGATATTTTTATACTACTTGAACGATACGTGCGCTTGCGTTATACGTGTGTGTTTACGCCGGACAGTCGGTCATGATAGTCATTTGAATTGAGAATACTGCTGTTGATCTGATAATGCTCGGTTATTCGCACTAAAGTGCTCGGCTGCCAATCATAAAGAGCTCGGTCTCTACCTGTTGTGGTCGGTCTGTAACCATAATGTGCTCGGCCTCTTATTGCAAAGTGTTTGGGCCCTTGCTGCTGGATTTTTATGGGTCGGGTCGGTATTAATGATCTCGCCCTAGAAGGGAATTACCTTTTTACCCTTGTCGTGCTGCTTTAAATACTATAGTGCTTGAAAACACCATCAACATCTGTCCCCTAGTCCTAGGTTCCAACGAGTATACGAGTTGGTGCCGGGAACTATATAAAGATGGTGTGTTGATTACTTTGCTTGGTGGTCGGTCCGGAGTCGGATCAAAATTCTCTGTTGCCTCTTTTCAAGCATATTTTCTTGAGACGCACAACCGTCATGTTTGTTTAAATGCCCATCAAATCACCTTTAGGGTTTTTTCTGAGCCTGACACTTGTCAAACATCCGTCGGGTTCCCGCCAAAAGCAGGAGAAAATCGACCGTGCAGAGGCGTCTTAACAGTGCGCTGATCTCAACCGTTTATTTGATTTTGGTAGACCTCTTTTGCAGTTGACACTTGGCGTCCATCCGAGACTTTATCACGATCCGATGGTTGGAATTATTCCGACGTTGTAATGAGAAGGTGAACCGATATTCTTGCGAAAAATCCTATCAATCTTCAAAAAACTCTTCTTCCCTCCGGCTACGAAGCTCCTGATTTGTTTTTACTCAAAGTTCTTCAACTTTTTCGCCGCTTTTCCGAGCATAGATCAAGTAAGTTTCCCGAACGACCTTCTTCCTCTTCCTCTTTTCTTGCTTGCTGTGCCTTGCTGTTTCTCATTTTCATTTGTTTTGATACTTTGCTAGGGAGAGATTTTATTGAGTGTTTTGCTTAGGACACTTAGAACTTCATATATTTAGTTTTTTCTGGAAACTTAGGATAGCTTGTGAATCCCTTGGTCGTTTCTCAAGAATATGGTTGTAGACTGACCTTGCCCTTTTATTTTCCGGACGTCTAGGATGTCTAATGACAGTTCTCCCCCTGAAAACCCTGCTAAACCCTTGGCCCCTATTGCTGAAGAGCTTTCCTCTGGCTCGGGAGCACCCAACGTGGAAGACCTTGATACTACCCCCTCCCCTTCTGAGATCGAACAAGATTCTTACCATCAGAGGGTTCCTCGGAAGGATTCGGAGCCCGGTGACTTTGAAAGCTCGGCTCTGGACATGGTTCGGCCCTCTGAGATAACCGAGGATGATCTGGCACTGCTTCGGCAACGATATGACATCCCGATAGACATTGCTCTTGAAGGCCCTCTTCCATGTGATCATGCCAGTCAGCCTGACGAGGGATGTCATTGTGACCCCACGCGAAGATGTCGGGGTATTCTCGTAGACATTCTAGCAGGCCCTTTCTTAGGGTTTCGTCCAGGTTTCCCCTATCTTTATGCCTTTTTTCGGTCCGAACAGTTTTATTTCTTCTAACTCTTCAGCTGTTCCTAGCCGGGCAACTTTATCCGGGCGGGGACCTGGTTCTTTCCTCTCGTTCTCGCCCCTCTGCCTCTTCTTGGTGCCTTCTTCAATGCAGAGGGTCTCTCGTGAGAGAGTGGCAAAGCAACTACGGGCTATCTTCTGACTCTCGCACACGATTCCAATCCCTTCCCGGGTGGGGAACTTTAGTTTTAAGTGATAGCAGGACATCACAGCCTTTGTTTTCATCATAAAAGGTCGGCCGATAATGACTTGGTAACTGCTCAGGCAGTCTACCACAGTGAAGTTTACCATAACTGTCCGGGTCCTGGGGCGAGTTCCGATGGTTGTTGCCAATTGTATTCTCCCCAGCGGGATGACCGTTGAGCCTCCAAAACCGTACAGGGGGTGCCGTCATTAGTTAGGGTTACATACTCCACTCCCAGGCTTCTAAAGCTTCTTTAGAGATTATGTCTACCACGCTTCCGGGATCTACCAGGATTCTATCTACCTCTGTGCCGCTGATTGTAGCTTTGATTATTAGCGGATAGTCATGGGGGAAACTCACCCCTCGAGCATCCTCGTCGGTGAACATTATGGGTACCGACTGACTTCCTCGTGGTACTGGGGATCTTTATGTTTCCAGCACTTCCGTCCCCTGTATTTGGCTATAGCTTTTTCTTGACTGGTTAGAGTCTCCGACCAGTGTTTTCCCTCCTGCGATGATGTTCACCTGCCGGCTTCGTGCCCTCTGTCTGGCGGCCATGGCCTCATGGTTGATATAACTATTTAGATACCCATTTCGGGCTAGGTCCTCCATATGTTCCCGCAGATCCTTGCATTCGTCCGTTGTGTGCCCCCTCAGATTATGATGTACGCAGTAAGACTTCTGGTTCCTTTTATCCGGGGGTAATCTCCTGAGGTCGGGTTCTATCAAGAGGCCCTTTTCTTGTATCTCCATGATGATTTGCCCTGGTGGCTTGCTCAGGGGAATATATGCTTCTTCTCGGACTACATGATTCACCTGGGTCGGGACCCCTTTTTCCTGATCCCTTCGAGGCATTGGTTTGAATTCTTTGGGTCTTGGATTGAATTTTTTGAATTCCCTGTCCGGTCGTCGGGGGGCCTCTGTTCTTATTGTTCTTTCTCGAATGGCCGTCCCCCTTCGGGAGATCTTTTCTTCGCTTTCTAACAAGACAAACTTCCGCGCTACCTTCAGAGCGGTGGCATAATCTGGTGTGTCTTGGATTCTTAGGTGGGTCCACAGTCTTCCGACCCTTAGGGCTCCCTTTAAACTTTCCAGGGCCTCTTTGGACTCGTACCCTCCGACCTCAAGTACCATGTTGTGGTACCTCTCGATGAAAATTTTTAGGGGCTCGTCGTCTCCTTGTTTCATAAGCCTTAACTCTCCAATCGTCTTCTTGGGGACGCAGGCCCCTTTGAAGTGTCGAACGAACGACCTTTTGAGCTGTGTGAAGCTTCCGATGCTCCCCGGGGCCAGACTTCTGTACCATAGGATGGCGGGTCCACCTAAAGTTAGGGGGAACACTTTGCAGATTGCATCTCCTACCACTCCATGGACTTCCATCAACAGGACAAAGCTTTCGATGTGCGATTTCGGGTCAGAGTGGCCTTTGTAAGGTGCCATGCTCGGCATGTTGAATCACTTTGAGAATTTTGCCGATTTTATTTCTTCCGTGAGGGGAGAATCCTCCTCACTGTCCCGGGCATCACTTGCATCGGTCTTGAGGCCTACCCCCACTTGGTCATCTCCTTTTTTAACCAAGACTTTATCTCACTGGTCGTGCCGCTATGTCGTCTTCTGTGCCCCTCTGTGCGTCTAATGCCCCGTGTCCGGCGTTCCTCATGTCTTGGAATTTCGCGTACATCTTCGCTATATTCCCTGTCTTCTCTTCTGGAGTCGCGAAAACTATCATAGGAGGGATCTGGTGATGGTCTTCCTTCTTCTTCTTCCAATGTGTCATCTGTTTGTGAATCTTTTTATACAACTACTGATTTTTTCCCGTAGGGGCCCCTCCTCCTGGGTCCATCATCTTCACTTGTATCTATCACCATTTTCCCTTCTCTGCTTTTTCCATTTTTTCTTCGACTGGTTACGACGTCTGGTCTCTCGTTGTTCGTTCATTCCATTCTCTCCAGCCGATCCATCATGGTTTTCATGCTCTCTTCCACCTTTTTCATCCAGTCTGTCGCTGGACTCCCCGAAGATTGATGATTTCCCCGCCTTCTTGCATTGTCTTTTTCGTGAACTGCTTTTTGTTTCGAATTCCCCACAGACGGCGCCAACTGTTGACGGTGGATTTTGGTCTCAGGGCAATACAAGAATATCACTCCCGAGGCAGTCCTCCTTCAATAGTGAATTTGTTTGGTTATGGGGGAAACCAAAAGCAAACTTAGCAGAAGGTAGATAATGCGCCAATCAAACAAGGAGATTTAACGTGGTTCTGCGGATTTTATCCGACCTACGTCCACAGGCACAAACAGGACTATACTTTTATTGCTGAAACTCGTATTTCTTGTGCTTTTTACAAGTTTTTGATTCTCCATTCTTACACATAATCTACCATTCTATTTATAATAGTGAAGAAATCAGACTCCTTCTAGTATGTGGATTCCTATTTGAAATAATCTCATGTTCCCACAAGGAAACCTTTATCAAATCTATCTCTACTTCCTTTATCCTTATAGAACACTGTCTTTCATCAGTATCCCTTATGAAGGTAGGACTGTCTTCTTATCCGTAAGAATAGGGTGTCATCTTCCGGAGCATGTATCGCCATCTGGTCGGTCTTCATGGGGTCGGTCATGATAGTCCTTTGAATTGAGAATACTGCTGTTGATATGATAATGCTCGGTTATTCGCACCAAAGTGCTCGGCTGCCGATCATAAAGAGCTCGGTCTCTACCTGTTGTGGTCGGTCTGTAACCATAATGTGCTCGGCCTCTTATTGCAAAGTGTTTGGGCCCTTACTGCTGGATTTTTATGGGTCGGGTCGGTATTAATGATCTCGCCCTAGAAGGGAATTACCTTTTTACCCTTGTCGTGCTGCTTTAAATACCATAGTAATACATCATAATGACATCACACGGGTAAAAATAACTTTAGACTAATCTTACCTAATATTATAATATATCATGACATTAGGAAGGAAATTCCAATTTCTCTTATTAACCCCAAATGTTTATCAATTAAATTTTTTATTAACTGAAACAAATTTAAAATTAAATAAAAATCAGCAAATATAATTAATTTTTTGTTGCTTTAAAATTAAAAAAAATTTAGTAACATTAATTGAACATAATATTTATCCAAACAATTAACACTATAACTCTTGTAATTATCAACAACTACACAAATTATTATTATTATTTTTTATTTTATCATGAGATACAATCATCATTTAATTATTTGAAATATAAGAAAAAAAATACCCAAAATAAAAAATTACAAACATTTCATGAAATACTAAACGCCAAATAAATTTAATAATATAATATATAAAATAACAACATAATATGATTAAATTTAAAAAATTTCATTGTAAATTGTTTAGAAGAGTCTCATTTAACAATAGACGAAGTTAAAAAGATAATTGCTGAAAATTATGGTGAAAATCCTATAGAAATGTGGGATATTCAAAAAGAATATGCCGAGACCCAACCACACCACTAATTAGGGTAAAACCCATGATCTACAATAATGAATAAAATTGAATTCAGTAAACAAATAAAAGAACTCTTGGACTTAAAAGTTAATAAGGCCTAGTAAAGCCCACACACAGCAGCCCAGCCAGCCTTTATGGTAAGGAACCATGCTGAAATAAAAGAGGGAAGACCCGAATGGTCATAAATTATAAAGAACTAAATAAAATAATCCAATTTGATGGGTATTTTATACCAAACAAAAATGTTTTTTCATATGAAATTTTCAGACTGTATGGAAGAAGATACATGTGCAAAACGCAACATATAATAGCCTTCCTCGAATGATATGTGAAACTAATATAAAACAAATTTGTTTGACATCATTGAGTACATTTTGTGATTGGAAAATGCATTATGAGACATAGTGAATGGCATTGCACATGCTGCTAAAATGGATGTAAGTAGTTGCTGAACTAATATAATCTATGTGTGTTCATTACATATTACTCCTATTTTACTTGAATCTTACAACAATGTCAATTATGTTGGTTTTTCAAGATTAAAGAAGATAAAATCATCATCAAATCAACATAATTTTAATCTTTTTTATTTTATTTTATTTCTTTAATTTGTCATCAACTACATACTTCATTTTATCATATTGGCTAATAAAACCTAATAATTGACGCCACTTGTGATTAAACAAAACTAATGGTTTCACTATTAATATCAAGCCTTATGTTTTTCAATTTTCATTATAATAACAGTAAGAGATATTTTATTATTCTATTGTTTGTCTTCTAATCATTTTTAATTTTAATTTTTTTATTATTAAAACAATCCATTGAGTTGTCATAATCCCAACGAAATGCTAATGAAATCATTTCTTAAAATTTGCTGAGAGTTTAGATGGAATTAAACAATCCATATATTCAGTGGAATTCAATAATTATATAAAAAAAATCTAATACAACCAATTTAAATCTTAATTGAATATATCCTTCTATAAATATATAAAATTTTATATTTTACTATATTTTTACTAATACCGCTAAGGAAATAATACATCATAATGACATCACAAGGGTAAAAATAACTTTAGACTAATCTTACCCAATATTATAATATATCATGACATTATGAAGGAAATTCCAATTTCTCTTATTAACCCCAAATGTTTATGTTGACGGTGGATTTTGGTCTCAGGGCAATACGAGAATATCACTCCCGAGACAATCCTCCTTCAATAGTGAATTTGTTTGGTTATGGGGGAAACCAAAAGCAAACTTAGCAGAAGGTAGATAATGCGCCAATCAAACAAGGAGATTTAACGTGGTTCGGCGGATTTTATCCGACCTACGTCCACGGGGACAAACAGGACTATACTTTTATTGCTGAAACTCGTATTTCTTGTGCCTTTTACAAGTTTTTGATTCTCCCTCCTTACACATAATCTACCATTCTATTATAATAGTGAAGAAATCAAACTCCTTCTAGTATGTGGATTCCTATTTGAAATAATCTCATGTTCCCACAAGGAAACCTTTATCAAATCTATCTCTACTTCCTTTATCTTCTAGAACACTGTCTTTCATCAGTATCCCTTATGAAGGTAGGACTGTCTTCTTATCCGTAAGAATAGGGTGTCATCTTCCGGAACATGTATCGCTCTGGTCGGTCTTCATGGGGTCGGTCATGATAGTCCTTTGAATTGAGAATACTGCTGTTGATCTGATAATGCTCGGTTATTCGCACCAAAGTGCTCGGCTGCCGATCATAAGAGCTCGTCTCTACCTGTTGTGGTCGGTCTGTAACCATAATGTGCTCGGCCTCTTATTGCAAAGTGTTTGGGCCCTTGCTGCTGCGGATTTTTATGGGTCGGGTCGGTATTAATGTCTCGCCCTAGAAGGGATTACCTTTTTACCCTTGTCGTGCTGCTTTAAATACTATATGCCTGAAAACACCATCAACATCTGTCCCCTAGTCCTAGGTTCCAACGAGTATACGAGTTGGTGCCGGATATAAAATGGGTTCCTGGTCCTCTCTTCTATCAGTTACGTGTTCAGATCAAAGTCGGATCTGATTAATGATTGTTTACTCTTGACTATCTAGGCTTGGATCATATAAAATATGAAATATTGAAAGTGGTTCCTGCTCTTTGCTGGTGGTCGGTCCGGAGTCGGATCAAAATTCTCCGTTGCCTCTTTTCAAGCATATTTTCTTGAGACGCGCAACCGTCATGTCTGTTTAAATGCCCATCAAATCACCTTTAGGGTTTTTTCTGAGCCTGACACTTGTCAAACATCCGTCGGGTTCCCGCCAAAAGCAGGAGAAAATCGACCGTGCAGAGGCGTCTTAACAGTGCGCTGATCTCAACCGTTTATTTGATTTTGGTAGACCTCTTTTGCAGTTGACACTTGGCGTCCATCCGAGACTTTATCACGATCCGATGGTTGGAATTATTCCGACGTTGTAATGAGAAGGTGAACCGATATTCTTGCGAAAAATCCTATCAATCTTCAAAAAACTCTTCTTCCCTCCAGCTACGAAGCTCATGATTTGTTTTTACTCAAAGTTCTTCAACTTTTTCGCCGCTTTTCCGAGCATAGATCAAGTAAGTTTCCCGAACGACCTTCTTCCTCTTCCTCTTTTCTTGCTTGCTGTGCCTTGCTGTTTCTCATTTTCATTTGTTTTGATACTTTGCTAGGGAGAGATTTTATTGAGTGTTTTGCTTAGGACACTTAGAACTTCATAGATTTAGTTTTTTTCTGAAACTTAGGATAGCTTGTGAATCCCTTGGTCGTTTCTCAAGAATATGGTTGTAGACTGACCTTGCCCTTTTATTTTCCGGACGTCTAGGATGTCTAATGACAGTTCTCCCCCTGAAAACCCTGCTAAACCCTTGGCCCCTATTGCTGAAGAGCTTTCCTCTGGCTCGGGAGCACCCAACGTGGAAGACCTTGATACTACCAACACCCCTTCTGAGATCGAACAAGATTCTTACCATCAGAGGGTTCCTCGGAAGGATTCGGAGCCCGGTGACTTTGAAAGCTCGGCTCTGGACATGGTTCGGCCCTCTAAGATAACCGAGGATGATCTGGCACTACTTCGGCAACGATATGACATCCCGATAGACATTGCTCTTGAGGTCCCTCTTCCATGTGATCATGCCAGTCAGCCTGACGAGGGCTCCGTGGCCCTTCTTCCAGCTTTCTTCGAATGCGGACTCTGGTTGCCAATTCAACCCTACTTTGCCTGGATGCTGGCCGAGATGGAGATCGCCCCCTGTCAGCTAAGTCTAAACAGTTGGAGGATTTTGGCCAGGTTGTATGTAGCTTGGCATCGGGCGGGGCTTGGTGAACCTTTTTTTGAAGAAGTGAAGAGGTTATATCGGTTGAAGTCCAACCCAAAGACTCACTACGGTTGGTACTACCTTTCTGTTTACGACAGTTCGTCAAACGTCGTCCAAAAACTCCCTGACTCCAATAAGAATTTCAAAGATCTTTGGTTCTGGGCCACTGGAGATTGGGGACGGACCCTGAAGTCGGATGAAGAGGAGATCTTGGTTCCGGACATCTTTAGAGCGGGAGGTTAGGAGATTAACCTTTAGCTTTTCTGCCCTTAGTTTTTTTTTTTATGTTTGGATTCTTACCCATTTTTTCTATTCCTCCTAACCTGTTGGAGGGATGCTCCCAAGGTCTCCCACCAGGTCCGGAAGCAGGTATTCTGGGCTCGGCGGTATGCCGCTCATTGGAGGGAGTTGGTAAACGAAGCGGCATTTTTTGAATCGGGATTTGTTCGGACCGTTCCTCCTAAGGTCTCGGGTCGGATAGGTAGATGCCTGTTGATCTTCTAGCCAACTCCCTTATTTTTTTATCATGTTTGATGTTGTCTTTTTTTTTTTTATGCTTAGGTCCTGAACCTTTCTTTTGTCTTTGCTTTTTGCAGGTATGTCGAAGAGACCAAAGTACCTCGAATGGTTGACCGGTGCCGCGAAGAAAACTAGCCCATGTGGAATTGGTACTTCTCGGAAACGACCTGAATCTTCTGAGGGTAGAAAGGTGACCACGGTGGTAGAACGGCCGAGCTCTCATGGTCTATCTTCATCTCCCCGGGTGTCCCCAATGGGTGTTACCCGTCCTGATAGCCCTCCAAGACCTTCCAGGAGGAGGAAGCATCGGTTTGGAGCTGTGGATACTCAATTGAGGCGGGAATTGGAGGAGGAGGAGGCTCCGAGCAGAGAAGCTCCGGTTCGGCATGAGGGTCATTCCAAGAAACTGAAGGGTGTTGTGTTTTTTGGAGTTGATGACCTTGGGAAGAATATTAGGGAGGCTACTTCCTATTTGGTACCGGCTTTCAATGAGCTGGCCGGGGCCGTACCTCCTGAGAAGATTCCGAGGTTTGAGGACCTCTCACCCGAGGAGGTAGTTGCAAAGTTGTGCTCCCAGCTGGCCCAGGTCACTTCTTTTACTTCTCTTCTATATCCCTGGTGTCTTTCATACTTTGTTTTTATTTTTCTAACTTCTTTTTTCTTCTCGGCAGGCAAATTATTTGGCGGCCAAGAATAAGGACCTATTTATAAGCCTTTTGTCCTAAGGCGGCCAAGCCCAGAGGCTTCAGAATCGTCTTTCTGAAGTGGAGGCCAAGTTGGCTAGTGCCGAAGAGAGGAATATGGATCATGAGCTGGCTGCGGTTGATGCTGTCAAAACAAACAAAGCTCTTAAGGCTGCTGCTACTCTAGAGCGCAAGAACGCTGAAGAAGCTAGAGCAAGTTTGGTGGATGCCCGGGCTGAGATCGGGCTCCTTAAGGTGGAAGTAGGCAGTGTGAAGTATAAGCTGCGGGCCAAGGAGGAGGAACTGGGACGGGCCCGTGCCGAGCTTAGGGATAGGGAAATTGAGTGGGAGGCCGAGAGGGACTCCATTCATCTTGAAGAGGTCGGTGATTGTGCTGAAATTATACCAATGGTGCTGCTTGACCTGGATATGGGGCCGATCCATGCAGCCATCCGTTTCTGTAAAGGGGAAATATCTGAGGAGGAGTTTCAGAAGTGGCTCCCCTTCTTCCGAGGAAGCGATGGATTCCGACCCGATTTCTGTTGCTCCGGTCCCGCAGGTTTCCCAAGAAGACCGACCTGAGGTTCCTGCTCCTGGAGAGGACTATCCTGAGATTCCACCTCCTATCCTTGAAGTAGGGGTCTCCCATGTTGTCGAGGCTGAAGCTGCTGTTCCCCCTCTTGAGATCGAACCGATCCACCTGTCGTCTGAGCTAGCCGAGGAAGAACTTCCTGCCCCTGTGCGGGCTGATTAAAAAGGGGTAACCCGGACGGGGCCCTGTGTACACTTGTCTTTTTTTTTTTTTTAATAACACTTCATATTTTATTCGAAGATATATATATATATATATATATATATATATATATATATATATATATATATATATAGTGTGTGTGTTTTCTGCTTTTCTCTTTGTTCCTTGTTCTGGGTGTTCTTCTTCAAATGATTATTTAAGGCTTGTTCGAGAGGGGATAATACGAACCGAGACCCAAATTATTCAGTGGTTGAGGATGAACTCTGAATTATGAAGGACACAGATGATGAGATGCAATCGGTGGGACGTAACCCGACCCCGAGCTGTATGGAACACTTGGCCCTGGGGGAATGTTTCGTCCCCAGTCCAAAAGATAGATTCGGTGGGATGTGGCCCGACCCCGAGCTGTATAACCAAGTGGCCTCGGAGGAACGAAATCCAGCCCCGAGCCGAATAACTGAATGGCCTCGGCGAAACGTAATCCAGCCCCGAGCCTAAATATCCAAGCGGTCTCGGCGGAACGAATCCAGCCCCGAGCTGATTAATAAAGTGGCCTCGGCGGAACGAGTCCAGGCCCGAGCCGAACAATCATTGGGACTTGCTCCGAAGGGAATGGAATCAACCTTTGAAGCCATATCGAATCTTTTTGGGCGTCCCCTTTTCAGACCGATGAAAAAAAACAAAAAACAAAATTTTGGAAAATAAAACCAAAAAAGTGTAAACAATAGCACAGATACCTTAGAACAGCGTCATGTCCGAGGTCTCCAAAACATAATTCTGAACCTTTCAATTTAGTGTCCCGGCGAACCAGGATTTGGATCAAAGAGAGTTTAAATGGTAAGGGCACATCCTCTATATGTCGGGTCACTGTGGAGCTTGTGTATTGTACGAGGGCTCCTCCTTACCACGCTGGAGTAGGCACACGCTACAGGGGCACAACACATCCCCGTACTGCGCCTCTCTTGGATCCAAATGATGAATGGATCAAAGAGTGGCCGGGATACTAAGGGCACATTCCTCCTTAGGTCCGGCATCACTGGAGCTAGCAATCGTCACGGGGGCATCATCATCCCCCGTGCTATGCTTTCCCACGGATCCATTACATCGGGTAAGTGAGGATCAAAGAGTGCTCGACACATTAAGGGCATATTCCTCCTTATGTTCGGTAACACTGGAGTAAGCAATCGCCACGAGGGTATCATCCCTCCCCGTGCTATGCTTCTCACGGATCCTATGCATCGAGTATGTCCCTGAATATTCCGAGGACCCCGAGCTAAGAGAGACACTTGGTTCTGGGGGAATGTCCTGTCCCAAGACCAATGAGCATGACTCGGTGGGACGTAACCCGACCCCGAGCCGAATAGTCAAGTGACCTCGGCGGAACAAGATCCAGCCCCGAGGTGTTCGAAACATTAAGGGCATATTCCTCCTTATGTTCGGTAACACTTGGAGTAAGCAATCCTCACGGGGGTATCATCCCTCCCCGTGCTATGCTTCTCACGGATCTATACTCTGATTCACTTTCGTCCCTGCTGTTTAATGCTTGTATGGAGTCGACTGATTCTGGTGTGACTTGTGCTTCTTTATGGTGGTAGCCGTGGTCGGGTAGTTGCAGGTTTTGTGCTTTTGACCCTGGACCGTTGTATTGAGTATGTCCCCGGGGTTTTGAATATGGTTTACAAAATTTTTTTTTTAGAAGAGTGGGTGAAAATTTTGGAAAAGAAAGTTTTATTTATATTCGGGGACATACTGCCCTTCTTACAACTCTCTGAGGGTCATTTTGAGAGAGGCTTTATATTGAGTTTCCGTCCCTTGTCGGGTTGTTGCAAAAGAAAATAAGGAAGGGAGAATTTATTGAAAGTATTTTCTCAACATCTCGGCGTTCCATGGTTTTTTCAATCTTGTGCCGTCCAGCTGTTCTAGGATGTAAGCCCCTGTCCTTATCACCTCTGTGATTCTGTAGGGCCCTTCCCACTTGGCACCTAACGAGCCCTCCTCTGGTCATCGGGTGTTTAAGGTGACCCTTCTCAATACTAAGTCGCCAGGGAGGAAGGAGCGGGTTCGAACTCTTCGTTGTAGAAGCGGGCCATTCTTTGTTGGTAGACTGCCGCTTTCATAGATGATTTCTCTCTTCTTTCCTCGACCAGGTCGAGGTGGTTTTTGATAAGTTCTTCATTCTGCTCATTCCCAAAGTGGCGGACCCTGTGATTTGCTACCCCGATTTCTGCTGGAATGATAGCCTCACATCCGTATGATAGGGAAAATGGTGTTTCCCATGTGGAATCTTTGTAGGTCGTCCGATGTACCCATAGCACTTCTGGTAATTCTTCGACCCATAAGCCTTTGCATGATCCGAGCCGAGCTTTAAGATTTGCCTTGATGATCTTGTTTGTTGCCTCAACCTGTCCGTTTGACTTGGGATGGGCTGGCGAGGCGAATTTTAAAGCGATCTGGAGGTCTTTGCATAGCTTCCTGAATCCTTTGCTATCGAATTGTTTCCCGTTGTCGGTGATGATCGCCCGGGGGATTCCGAACTTGCAGATAATGTTCTTCTTTATAAACTCGGTGGCCTTCTTCTCCGTGATGGTGGATAGCGGCTCGGCTTCTGCCCATTTTGTGAAATAGTCTATGGCCACGATTGCATACTTCGCCTGCCCTCGTCCTTTTGGCATTGGCCCTATGATATCTAGCTCCCACTGCGCGAATGGCCAGGGGCTGGACAAGGTGGTTAATTGTTCTGCCGGTTGATGGTGGATGTTGGCATTTTTCTGACAACCTTCGCATTTCTGGGCTACCCTCACACCGTCCTGATGCATGGTCGGCCAGTAAAATCCTTGTCTTAAGGCTTTAAAGGCGATTGATCTTCCTCCGGCGTGACTTCCACAGATGCCCGTGTGAATTTCCCTGAGCACATAATCTGCTTCCTCTTCTGTTAAACATCTCAGGAGGGGTACGGTATAGCCTCTTCGGTAGAGCAACCCTTCGATCAGGGAGAACTTGGTGCTCTTGAATTTTAGTTTCTTGGTCTCCTTTTTGTCTTTAAGGGTTTCCCCTGTTTCCATGTATTCCTAATCGGTTGCATCCATGAGTTTTTGCCTCCCTCTTCTACTATATCTACCTTCTGCTCCCCTATGCTTCTTTCTCGGAGGCATATGAGAGGGATTATTCTGGGGTCCTCGGTCTTCATTGAGGATGCGAGCCGGGCCAGGGAGTCTGCTTCACAGTTGTCTTCTCGTCCGATTTGTTCGAAGCGTACGTTCCCCACTTTCTCCATCACTTTTTTACTTCGGCTAAGTAAGCTATCATAGTCGGCTCCCTGGCCTGAAATTCTCCTTTAGTTGTTGAATGGCTAGCTGAGAGTCACTCCTTACTACCACGTTGTGGACTCCCACTACTGTGCATAGCCTTAATCCGGCCAAGATTGCTTCGTATTCGGCTTCATTGTTTGTGGCTTTGAAAGCAAATTTCAAGGCAAGCAACACTTCTTCTCCTTCACTGTTTTTCAGTGCGATTCCTGCCCTGTTGCCCTGTGAGCTAGCAGAACCATCCACTGACATTTCCCATTTGCTTTCCTCCGTGGTCAATATTTGGGGTTCCGCGAGTTCCGCAACAAAATATGCCAATGCCTGCCCTTTTATTGCTATCATTGGGAGGTAGGAAATGTCGTGCTCGCTTAGCTCCACCGACCATTTCATTAACCTTCCCGAGGTTTCTGGTTTTTGCAAGATCTGCCGCATGGGGTAATTAGTGTAAACTCCGATAGGGTGGGCCTGGAAGTAGGGTCGTAATTTCCGTGCTGCAGTGATCAATGATAGATCGACTAGTTCATGCACGGGATATCGGGTCTCTGCATCCAATAGAGCTTTGCTGACATAGTATACCGGTCTGGATCTGGTCGGCCTCTTGCACCAATACCGAACTCACTACGTGTTTTGAAACAGCCAAGTACAAGTATAATGTCTCTCCTAGGAGAGGTTTAGCCAGGAGTGGGGGCTGTGCTAGATATTGTTTTAGCTTCTGGAAGGCCTCCTCACATTCCGGTGTCTAGTCGATCCCCTTTTGGGCCTTCTTGATGACTTTGAAGAAGGGGTGGCATTTGTCGGTCGCCCGAGAGATGAATCGGTTGAGCACGTCGACCCTGCCTGTTAGACCTTGCACCTCTTTAATTGTTCTGGGGGATGTTAAATCTAGCACGGCTTGTATCTTCTGGGGGTTGGCTTCTATGCCTCGGGAGCTCACCATGTAGCCTAGAAATTTTCCTGAGGCCACTCCGAATGCACACTTCTCTGGATTGAGTCTTAAATTATGTTTTCTCAGCAACTCGAAGGTTTTCTTTAGGTCAGTTACGTGATCTTGGTTCTCTGGACATTGTTCATGTCGTCCACATATACCAACATTGAAGTGCCGATGAGTGGTTTGAAAATTTTGTTTACTAACCTTTGAAAAGTTGCCTCTGCGTTTTCTCAGTCCGAAAGGCATTACTTTGTAGCAGTACAGTCCTTGATCGGTGATAAAAGTGGTTTTCTCCTCGTCTGCAGGATGCATCCTGACCTGATTGTACCCTGAGAAGGCATCCATGAAGCTTAGTAGTCCTTGGCAGGCAGTTGCGTCTACCAGTTGATCTATATTTGGTAGAGGAAAGCTATTTTTGGACACGCCTTATTGAGGTCGGTGAAATCTACACACATCCTCTATTTTCCATTGGACTTTTTTACCAATACCTGTTGACACCCACTCGGGGTACTTTACTTCTCTGATGAAGCTAGCTTTTAACAGTTTTTCCACCTCGGATGCCACCGCTCTGCACCGTTCTTGATTGAAGATCCTTCTCTTCTGTTTGACCGGTTTTAGTGACGGGTTTGCTGCTAAGCGGTGACTGATGAAATTTGGGTCAATCCCGGGCATGTCATTGTGTCCCCATGCGAAGATGTCGGGGTATTCCCGTAGACATTCTAGCAGGCCCTTTCTTAGGGTTTCGTCCAGGTTCCCCTATCTTTATGCCTTTTTTTCGGTCCGAACAGTTTTATTTCTTCTAACTCTTCAGCTGTTCCTAGCCGGGCAACTTTATCCGGGCGGGGACCTGGTTCTTTCCTCTCGTTCTCGCCCCTCTGCCTCTTCTTGGTCCCTTTTTCAATGCAGAGGGTCTCTCGTGAGAGAGTGGTAAAGCAGCTACAGGCTATCTTCTGACTCCCGCACACGATTCCAATCCCTTCCCGGGTGGGGAACTTTAGTTTTAAGTGATAGCAGGACATCACAGCCTTTGTTTTCATCATAAAAGGTCGGCCGATAATGACTTGGTAACTGCTCAGGCAGTCCACCACAGTGAAGTTTACCATAACTGTCCGGGTCCTGGGGCGAGTTCCGATGGTTGTTGCCAATTGTATTCTCCCCAACGGGATGACCGTTGAGCCTCCAAAACCGTACATGGGGTGCCGTCATTAGTTAGGGTTACATACTCCACTCCCAGGCTTTCTAAAGCTTCTTTGGATATTATGTCTACCGCGCTTCCGGGATCTACCAGGATTCTATCTACCTCTGTGCCGCTGATTGTAGCTTTGATTATTAGCGCATCGTCATGGGGGAAACTCACCCCTCGAGCATCCTCGTCGGTGAACATTATGGGTACCGACCGACTTCCTCGTGGTACTGGGGATCTTTCCGTTTCCAGCACTTCCGTCCCCTGTATTTGGCTATAGCTTTTTCTTGACTGGTTAGAGTCTCCGACCAGTGTTTTCCCTCCTGCGATGATGTTCACCTGCCGGCTTCGTGCCCTCTATCTGGCGGCCATGGCCTCATGGTTGATATAACTATTTAGATACTCATTTCGGGCTAGGTCCTCCATCTGTTTCCGCAGATCCTTGCATTCGTCCGTTGTGTGCCCCCTCAGATTATGATGTACGCAGTAAGACTTCTGGTTCCTTTATCCGGGGGTAATCTCCTGAGGTCGGGTTCTATCAAGAGGCCTTTTTCCTGTATCTCCATGATGATTTGCCCTGGTGGCTTGCTCAGGGGAATATATGCTTCTTCTCGGACTACATGATTCACCTGGGTCGCGACACCTTTTTCCTGATCCCTTCGGGCATTGGTTTGAATTCTTGGGTCTTGGATTGAATTTTTTGAATTCCCTGTCCGGTCGTCGGGGGGCCTCTGTTCTTGTTGTTCTTTCTCGAATGGCCGTCCCCCTTCGGGAGATCTTTTCTTCGCTTTCTAACAAGACAAACTTCCGCGCTACCTTCAGAGCGGTGGCATAATCTGGTGTGTCTTGGATTCTTAGGTGGGTCCACAGTCTTCCGACCCTTAGGGCTCCCTTTAAACTTTCCAGGGCCTCTTTGGACTCGTACCCTCCGACCTCGAGTACCATGTTGTGGTACCTCTCGATGAAAATTTTTAGGGGCTCGTCGTCTCCTTGTTTCATAAGCCTTAACTCTCCAATCGTCTTCTTGGGGACGCGACCCTTTGAAGTGTCGAACGAACGACCTTTTGAGCTGTGTGAAGCTTCCGATGCTCCCCGGGGCCAGACTTCTGTACCATAGGATGGCGGGTCCACCTAAAGTTATGGGGAACACTTTGCTGATTGCATCTCCTACCACTCCCTGGACTTCCATCAACAGGACAAAGCTTTCGATGTGCGATTTCGGGTCAGAGTGGCCTTTGTAAGGTGCCATGCTCGGCATGTTGAATCACTTTGAGAATTTTGCCGATTTTATTTCTTCTGTGAGGGGAGATTCTCTCACTGTCCCGGGCATCACTTGCATCGGTCTTGAGGCCTACCCCCACTGGTCATCTCCTTTTTAACCAAGACTTTATCTCACTGGTCGTGCCGCCATGTCGTCTTCTGTGCCCCTCGTGCGTCTAATGCCCCGTGTGCGGCGTTCCTCATGTCTTGGAATTTCCCGTACATCTTCGCTATATTCCCTGTCTTCTCTTCTGGAGTCGCTAAAACTATCATAGGAGGGATCTGGTGATGGTCTTCCTTCTTCTTCTTCCCATGTGTCATCTGTTTGTGAATCTTTTTATACAACTACGGATTTTATCCCGTAGGGGCCCCTCCTCCTGGGTCCATCATCTTCACTTGTATCTATCACCCTTTTCCCTTCTACTTTTTCCATTTTTCTTCGACTGAACCGACGTCTGGTCTCTCGTTGTTCGTTCATTCCATTCTCTCCAGCCGATCCATCATGGTTTTCATGCTCTCTTCCACCTTTTTCATCCAGTCTGTCACTGGACTCCCCGAAGATTGATGATTTCCGCCTTCTGCCATTGTCTTTTTCGCGAACTGCTTTTTGTTTCGAATTCCCCACAGACGGCGCCAACTGTTGACGGTGGATTTTGGTCTCAGGGCAATACAAGAATATCACTCCCGAGGCAATCCTCCTTCAATAGTGAATTTGTTTGGTTATGGGGGAAACCAAAAGCAAACTTAGCAGAAGGTAGATAATGCGCCAATCAAACAAGGAGATTTAACGTGGTTCGGCGGATTTTATCCGACCTACGTCAACGGGCACAAACAGGACTATACTTTTATTGCTGAAACTCGTATTTCTTGTGCTTTTTACAAGTTTTTGATTCTCCATCCTTACACATAATCTACCATTCTATTTATAATAGTGAAGAATCAGACTCCTTCTAGTATGTGGATTCCTATTTGAAATAATCTCATGTTCCCACAAGGAAACCTTTATCAAATCTACTCTACTTCTTTATCCTTATAGAACACTGTCTTTCATCAGTATCCCTTATGAAGGTAGGAATGTCTTCTTATCCGTAAGAATAGGGTGTCATCTTCCGGAGCATTTATCGCCATCTGGTCGGTCTTTATGGGGTCGGTCATGATAGTCCTTTGAATTGAGAATACTGCTGTTGATATGATAATGCTCGGTTATTCACACCAAAGTGCTCGGCTGCCGATCATAAAGAGCTCGGTCTCTACCTGTTGTGGTCGGTCTGTAACCATAATGTGCTCGGCCTCTTATTGCAAAGTGTTTGGGCCCTTGCTGCTGGCTTTTTATGGGTCGGGTCGGTATTAATGATCTCGCCCTAGAAGGGAATTACCTTTTTACCCTTGTCGTGCTGCTTTAAATACCATAGTGCCTGAAAATCACCATCAACAGTTTATCAATTAAATTTTTTATTAACGGAAACAAATTTAAAATTAAATAAAAATCAGCAAATATAATTAATTTTTTGTTGCCAAGTAAAGGGTAATAATGATATTTTGTTGGTCAATTAACGGTCATGCTGATAGAAATGTACGTATTATAAAAATATTAGGGGTGACAAAACGAATCAACGAATCGAATTTGTATCGAATTCTAAACGAATCAACGAATCGAATTGTGATGGATTCGTATTCGATTCGTTTATTAAACGAATCCTAATATCAGGATTCGTATTCGATTCGTTTATTAAACGAATCGAATACGAATATTCGTTTATTCGTTTAGTCAATGATATTATTTAATAAAATAATTTACCACACTTGATTTACATTAATTCTTCATAAATATATACATATCAAATATGTAATTAATATATTTACTAAAAATACCTCACCAAATATCGAAAATATTATTTTTTCTATGGTAATTAGTTATAATTTCTAGAATCTTAATTGAAAATTAACAAGAATTAATAAATAAAAATAATAAAACGAATCATAAACGAATAAACGAATCGAATTGACCCATTTATTAAACGAATCCATTTTTTCAAACCCGTATTCGCTTTAAAGCGAATCGAATCGAACGAATAAACGAATCTTGACCCAAATTGCCACCCCTAAAAAATATTATAAAAATGTTATGGCACTAATATTTCTACACTCATGTGTGTTTCACAATTCTTAAAGTAGTTAAGTGATAATAATCATTTTACTCTTTAGTAATTGAGAAACAATAAATGAATATAAGAAGTAATTGGAGGTAACATCCTTACATTTACTATATTTTTTTTAATAGAAAGATGTAGTAAACACGTGAATCTAAATTGTAAGGTTAATCGTACAATATAGAGTGTTAATATATATATAGATATATATATATATATATATATATATATATATATATGTATATATATTATTAATATTTGAATGTACATTCAAAATTAGATTCCTATAAAGCCACATGGGGACTCAAACTAGTGTCCTTAATCGGGGGCCTGTAGAAGAAACATATTCTAATATATTAATATTTTTTTTAGTTATGACTAGAAAGTTATTATTTAGTTATGACTAGAAAGTTATTATAAAAATCATATTTCTCATCATTTATTATAAAAAAAATCATATCTCTTAATTTATTTCCTCTTTAATCTTAAATTTGTAAGTTTTATACATCTTTAGTCATTTTTATTTATTTATTTATAAGTGGTCTGACATAATTTTTTTTAATCTCTTTTACCCTTATAGAGAAAAATAAAAAAAATATATATTATTGTTCATGTGAATATCTTTTTGGCTTAAAAAAAGGGATTGGGGGAAGCCCGAATATATTTTTAACCTATTGTCACCTCTTTGGACACTACGTTTTGAAAGTAATTTTTTTTATTTTTATTTTAAATGCACACTAAATATTAATTCCTCTTTGTTTTTTTTATTATGCAGATGAAATCACTTATAGTCACATTATAACAATGTCTAAAAAAAATATACTCAACCACATACCTAATTGACAGTAATTATGTGACTATATAAGAAAATATAGTCACAAAGTGATTGGGATCACAAATATTATGAATTAAATAGCGATATGCAACAGACAAATATTCGAGTTAACGAATCTCGTAATTCTCATACCCACAAGAACAATCATGTTACATGACCATGCAAAAATAAACGTAAATGAAAGTAAATAAAGCACAATCATAATATTAAAGAGATTAAGGGAACACGATATACCTCTCAGTTATCTCCAATCACAAAATGAGAGTTTTGTGATTGGCCTTGATAGTTTCTTCTTTAATAACCAACTAGATGATCACAAAAGTATATGACCTCTAATGAAGTCCACACATCAGCAAGACCTACAAATATGATTCTTAAAAAACAAGCAATGGATAACCTATCGTTTGAATGATGTTATTGTTGGGGCAAATGCAGCGGAAGCGCGTCGGCGAGCGAAATTGACTTTAAAATATTTTTAATCCAGATAAATTAAGCGGTATCATACACCTCTAATTTATCTGTATTTCGCCCTAATCACTCATTATTATCAAATATTGGAAGTGATTACGCATAAAGACTCAGGATAAAATTTTTCCGGAAACACTATTTGTAGTTACACGTTAACTGATTTACTAGATCGCCGAACTGGGTGACTGGGAAAACCGAACAACCAGATAAGTTATGGAACTAGACCAGCCCACTGCTGCAGTGATCATTTTCACTATAGTAGTGGCTGATTATTGTAATTTTAATAAATTACCATTTTTCCCATAGTGAGATTTTTTGCTGAAAATTTCCAAAACGTTTCCGGAATAATTTCAAAAATTCTGAGATTTTTCTACATATCATATACACCGCAATAATAGTCTGAGTACTGTATCAATGGCCAAATAATCGTAATTTTAGTAAATTATGATTTTGTCCCTAATGCGATATTTAAGGAAAATTCCCAAAACGCTTCTGGAACAATTCCAAAAATTCCGTTATTACAGATCCAAATTCATCCACAACATCTCAATTTCACAAATTAGGCTATAATTTAATTAATTACATAATTAATCAAATTAATCACCTAATTAGTTCCAAATCATGAAAATCCAAATCCCGAATTACCAATTGAGAGTCAACCACCATAAAAATACTCAAGAATAATTTTAGGTCACCAAGTAGTGGCTTAAGAAACTTTAGAATGAAATTTGGTGTCCTGCCCCTTAATTATGCCTAATTACACTCATTAGCATTTTACACATGCATCAAGGCTACCCTATTAGGGTTTCTAAAAATCAATTAACACCAAAACATGAAAGAACCCTAATTATATCAAATATAAACACTTGAAAATATAAAGAAACAAATTTCAACCAACTAAAATTGGAAATTACCTTAATTTCTCCAATTCTACATTTGGTTGCTTCCAATTGTTCTTCCTCATTCTCTAATTTTGGTGGATAAAAGAAACCTTAATTTTTGAACCCTAAAATCAACACTTTGAGCTTCTCCTAGCCAAAACCTAAATAAAAATAATTTTTTCATCTGTAATTATCTTGGCCGAAAATTCCTTTTACACAAGCATCAAGGGTACCTTATTAAGGTTTCTAAATACCAGTTAACACCAAACACATGAAAGAACCTTAATTATATAGAATATAAACACTTGGAAATATAAATAAATAAATTTCAAATAATTAAAATTGGAAATTACCTTAATATCTCCAATTCTACCTTTGGTTGTTTCCAATTATTCTTCCTCACTCTCTAATTCTAGTGGATAAAAAAACCTTAATTTTTGAACCCTAAAATCAACATTTTGAGCTTCTCCTAGCCAAAACCTAAATAAAATAATTTTTTCATTCGTAATTATCTTGGCTGAAAATTCCATTTATAAAGGGAAAAGTCTTTTGGTCATTTTGACAATTATAAATACATGACCAAAATTTTACAAAATTTCCAAAGTTTATCTTATAAGCTTTAATTAAATAAGGAATATTCCATAACAAATAATTATTAAATTAATTAACTTTTAATTAATTAAATAATTATTTATTTGACAAGGGTAAAAATTCAATTAAACCTAATGTATATCTAATCAAATTGTGTATCATATACATATGGACATTAGATATAAAAATACACCGGCATGTGTAACGTTATGAATAATCCATATTATTCGTAATTAATTGCCATAGTGCTATATGAGTATACTTGTAATATCTCGAATTTTTAGAATATTTCAAGAAGGTTCTTAGATCGAAGTTGAGGTCTTGGAATGAGATGATAGTGGAGAATAAGAGTTTAAGGATAGAAAAATAGATCGAAATATCTTAAAGTGGAGTTTCGTTGCATTGGAAAGTGCGTGATTTGGAGAACCGGTTACACAAATTTTAAATATTTTTCTATATAAGGAAGTTTTATTATTTTGGCTATAAATATAGAAAATGAACTTCGATGGAGTTGAATTTTAAACTATTACAATCATTTTCCGAGACGAATAACTTTCGTGTTAAATAATTTTCGAAATTTGCATCAGAAGAGCCTCAAAAATATGAATTTTCTGAGTGAGTACAATGTGAGGAGCTAAATGCAATTTTCATGAGGACATGAATGTGATTTCCAGAAAAAGTTAGTAAATAAACCAATAAGTTTTCAAAAATTAAGAAATGACCAAAATTATCAAAACTCACACACTCGGCACCCATAAATACGCTCGAGAGAGTGAGCTCGATGGCCGACCATGCGGCCACGCTGGCCGATGCGACGTCACCGGATGGTGTACTCGGCAGTCGTGCATCCGTTGATGGCCGACGATGACCATGAGGAGGCCAAAAATGACAGAGAAATGAGGAAGAATACACAGTCTTATCCATTTTGATCCTGACTCATCACTTCAATCCACATGTCAAGCCACCCACCAAATCGAAGCTCGTGGAACATACTACGAGTGGTGATAATTTGTCGACTGACACTCGATTTCACGTAAAAAGAAATAAGAACGAACAATGAACAATGATACACACAAACCTGGGTAATCCGATTAGAATTTCATCGATTCCTACGTGTTTTTGGGAGCGTTAATAGTCTGTTGGTGCCCTCAAAAGTTTGGTAAGACATCCCGATAGAAAATCATTAATTTGACGTAATTATAATGTGTTACGATGCTTTCAATAGATTCGTGGAGTATTGTATTGCTATGTATTGAGTTAATTGAGCTAAAATGTGTTGAATATGTGTTGTTGGTAGAATCTGAGTGAAATCATAATGGATTAGATCGATCCGGTAGGTTATGAAAATTTCTTGTAGATTATGGTTTTGCGGATTTCGATACCCCTATAAATATAGCGATATCTATGAGTTAATTATGATGATATAATGATATTTAGCTGATTCTGGAAAGTTCTTGAAGGTTTATGATCATTCTGTAGCGTTTTTGGAAACTTTTCGGAAGATTTTCTGAAAATGCGTAATTCGGGGATTTAAGCTATCTGGTTATATTAGAATGGTATATAATGATGTATTAAGAGTATTATAATTATTTTGGGAGAAACAAAAAAGATTCGAAAGGTTCTGGATCAGTTCGCAACTGACACACTTACAAAGTGGTTCTTTACTCTCAAGTATAAGAGTGTCAAAATAATAAAATAACTCCGTAATTTCAAGGTCGATCCACATGTAATAGATTTAGTAGAATAAAATAACAATACAAGAATAAAATAAAAAGACTGAATTGATTGAAGTAATTGACAATTTTAAATTATACTACAATAATAAAATAAAATACTAGGGTTAGGGGATTCACTCTTGATATTTCAAATATAAAAATAATTATATTTTTTATTCATATCAATTGTTATAATTTTCCAATTAATTTATTTAATGATTAAATACATAATTAAACAAGCTACTACATAAATAATGATGATCAAGTAGAATCTGTGTCAGTCCATATAGATCCAATGACTGTCTACAGAAAGTCAAGACTCCAACATAATCAATAAATGTAAATATTAAATAAACATGAAATAAAATAAATTATGGGATTCAAGCATAATATGTGTCAGTCAATATACATCCACAACGACAAATCCAATGACAGTCTATAGAGATTAAAGACTTTCACATAAATGAGAAATAATAAAATAAAAATATTAATTGGGAAATAACACAATCCATATTTATTACATAAGTAAAAATTATTTATATTTTTGAACCAAAAGTGTCACTTTTTTGCCCCAATTGGATGAAAATTAGCTACTTCTAATTTGAATAAAAACACACATAATTTTTATTAATAAAATAAAAAGAAATTACAATAAAGAAAATAAAATAATGCACATAAGTGTTAAGACTCCATAAATTCTCAAGAAAGAATTATGGAATTCTGGCTAAGAGAAAAATAGAGGATGCTCAGCCTCCTCAATAAAAGCAAATTGTTCAAAACCAAATTAAAACTCTTTTGTTGTTTTTCTTATCATTTGCTATCATTTGGCAAAAAATGTTAACAATTGAGTGTGACATATTTCATTTTTTTAATAATTATAATCTGGTGTGGCCGGTTTTATGATAATTTTATCCAATAGCGAATCAGAAATGATTAATATTTTTATCTCATATTCGAACTCAATTTTCATGCTTCTTTGGGCTTATGGGACTTCGAAATCTAGATTTCATATCCACTTGCCCATTGAGCATTCAAATCAGTATTTTGCCAATACAAGAAATAAAAATCACAATAAAAATAGATAAAATAAAAATTCAATTATTATTTCACAAATATGCTTAGTTTAGAGGATTAATGAAATTATAAATATAAAATGATTAATGTTTCTTTTATTAAATGTATATTTTTTTAATGTTCATCACACCCAACCAGCTTATTACCAGTCCATAGTAATTTAAGCGAAACTTAAAAGACAGATTCTTATCCAAGTTAGTAATTATTTCATTTATTTCTAAATTATCAAATAAGCAAATCCTCATATACTTTTTACCATTATTCCATACACACACGGGACGAAGTATTAATCAATTCATTGTGCTCATAATATTCTTAGGTCTTGTTGAAGAAATAATAATATTTTTGTCCTAAAGTTATATTAGAGTTCACACTCTTTTGGCTATGGTAGTTTATTTTTATATGTATAAATATAGTTTTTTTTAATAATACATCCTAAACCTTTGTAACGAGCTTTGAGTCAGTGACTCCCAAACCAGTTGGCTTTATGGTACTAGGTGTTAAGACATCCCTACAAACTTAATTGCTCGGATCTCAGATGTCAAAAAAATATATGATTTTCTTCAGCTTTCTCTTTAACCCATGTAATGACCTTTGGGCCAATGACTCCCATACAAGTTGGCCTTAGTGCACTAAGTGTTAAGACACCCCTACAAACTTATTTGTTCGAGTTAGAGAGGTTACAAAATGAAACTCATTCACCTTTCTTTTTAACCAACTCAAGCTCTACCGTTTAACGTGAATAATCACTGCTTGCTGAGACAAGATGTTAGGTTACTAAGTAAAAGCTTGATTATTATTATTATTTATTATTATTATTTTAAAACCAACTCAAGTTATACCATTTTATGTGAACGATCACTGTTTACTGAGGTAAGATTCCCGGTTACTAAGTAAAAGCTTACTTAGTTTTTTTTTTTAATTATAAAACACGATTTCCATTGCATTTAGGTGTTATCTCCAATAAACTAGAGAACTGAATATTACAAAATTTTCACTTACAACTCACGATCATATGTTATCATGTATATTGATAATGTCTGTCAAATGAGCATATGGAAATCAAAGTTAATTAATATTATGGAGAATTCACAAATTTGAATGATTCAAAAAGAAATGAACAAAAATAACTTGTTACGAAACAACTAAGATGCATTTTAGGAGTGAAAAATCCTTACACTGTCATCAATGAACAATAATTCCACATGGTTAGTCAATTTTTTTTATTGGTTTGTGTGTAGTTTTCTTTTTTTAAAACACACAACGACATAAAAATATTTTTTTACACACAAAAAAATTAAAAAAAACAACACAAAAACAAAAACTTTTTTTTCCAAAACAACAAGAAAACCAAAAAAAAAATGCTTTTAAAAGCAGCAACACAAAAATAAAAGTATTTTATTCAACTATCATCTCCCCCAACCTAATTGAGACATTGTCCCTAATGTCTGAATAAGAAGAAGTAGAGTTCAGAAGACATCACTTGATTAGTATAGAAATGATTACTGAATCTACAACACTATTATTAAAAAGAAAAAGAAAAGTTACATATTAAAACAGTAAAAGGAAATCAAAACAGTAAATTGAAATGATATATACTAGTAGTTGTGATTTAGGCTCACACGTTCCTATGATTTTACGTCCAATAATGGCTTGAACGCCCTCTATGAGTCGGAGATATTCTTTTCATCCATTTTTTTTACAAATTGACAAACAAGATATTTTAAAGTCAAATTCTTGAGACTGTATTATTGTCTTTCTTTTAAGATTGTGTATGCAAATTGCGAATCACTCTATCATATTGATGAGTGGTATTTATATCATTATTTCTCACTCATTTAACCAAATATTGTGTATATTTTCTTGAGTTTTATGAACGTTTTGATGTTTTTTATTGTTATTTTACAGATAAATAAAGTTTGGAAAGCATTGGAAGCAATTTGGAGCCAAAATAATGAAAAAGGACGAAAAAGACATTTTTGTAATTTGTCCGCATCGCATTGCGCAAGCTGCCTGCGTCGCGACGCCTATCCTGCTCCATGAGCTGCTAACGTTCACCAGGGGACACGTGTCAGAATCTGAAAATTTTGATTTGCTAATGTGCGCCTGCCACGTGTCATCATCAGAATATATCTTGTTAAAATGCGCCGGGACACGTGTCATCATCACATGCTGCCGATAATACGCGTGCCACGTGTCAACTTCTCATTTGGCCGCATCTGTCGCGTACCACGTGTGTAGGACACAGAAATCGGCGATGCTATCCCGGGCTCGCGGCCCGATTGGGAGTACGGAATAGCCCGCGGGGGAACTAAATCAGAGAAATAAAAATGGAGTCGCCACTCGGTGTGAACCGGGAAAATGATTTAAGGCCGCACTCACCCTTCGCAAGGGAAGACCTCAAACCGTTGGGTTTGGAATGGTCCTTTACTTATGCCACTTGTAATGAAAGGATTTATGCAATAGTACAACCAAATCTTATGCAACATATGTTTCCATATAATTTAAGCAACATGCAAGTTTGCACACCCATAATCGTAAATGAAAGAAATGAAGGCAAAATACATAATTCATGAACGTATTAAGCAATAAAGTGTAATAATGTAACTAATAACAACTCTAAAGGCATTGATAATAAAAGCGAGCACACAATCTCATGAGCATATCGAATAAATGCGGAAAATATAAATAAACAATAATGGTAAGGGCATAAATATTGAAGAGAGCTAACTAAGCATATGATGGGGAAGTGAATGACTAAGGGAACAAACATGCATGAAACATTGATGAGTGACATTTATATCACTATTTCCCACTCATTTAACTTAACATTTTATATAGTTTCTTGAGTTTTATGAACGTTTTGATGTGTTTTATTGTTATCTTGCAGATAAATAAAGTTTGGACAGCACTGGAGGCAATTTGGGGCAAAACCGGACAAAAATGGGTCAACATGGATATTTTCGTCTTTTGCGCGTCGCGCCGCCCAGACATTCCGCGTCGCGACGCCCAGCGTGAGCCGAATCTGCTAACATGCGCCTGGTCAACGGTCAACAATTTGAGAAGTTTTGACTTCGCTAAAATGCGCCGTGCCACGTGTCAACATCACATCCCATCTGCTAACATGCGCCGTCCACGTGTCATCATCATATGCTGCCGACACCCAGACTTGACACGTGTCGCCTCATCATCAGCCATGTCAGCGGTCAACAAGTCAACCTTGCCACGTGTCGTGCCACATCATCAGCCACGTCAGCAGGTCAACCGAGTCAACTTGCCACGTCAGCATCAGCCAATCAGAGCATGACACGTGTCGCCACGTGTCGCAATCCTATTGTGCCGACAAGTCAACAGTCAGCCGCCTCGCCACATCAGCGCCACGTCAACATGACGTCATCAATGACGTCATCACAATAATTGAGAATTAGCCGCCTTGACACGTGTCGCATGTACAGTCAGCCGCCTTGCCACGTGTTCTCTTCTCATTGTGCCACGTCGACAAATTCAGCGTCGCGACTCTGAGATCCTTGGCGTCGCGACTCTGGAATAGTGAAAAATTTGCCTATAAATTCAGCGCGAAATTTCAGAATTTTGTACACCTCTCTCTCTCTCTTGATTTCTCTCTCTAGAGAGAGTTTCTCTCTCTAGAATTTTTATTTTTTAGTTTTTAATTTTTAGTTTGTAAATAATTTTAATTACTTTTTGTAATAATAGTAATTTAATTTTTACTTTTTACTTTTTACAGTTTTTACTATTCACCATGTTGAAGTAACTTTTTCAGCTAGGGTGAAAGGTAATTCTTCTACTGTTACTATTTAGATTAATCTCCCGTAAAAATAATATATTCACTATTTAAAATATTGACTTAATACGGAATACCGCTATATTGGTTGGTTGGTAATGTAATTTTAATCTAGTTTAAACCTGACTAATCAAGGATACCGCCAGACTGGTCGGTTGGTAAATTTATTTTTGGTTCCGCCTTAATGGCTGGTTGGACTTAATTTGACTTAATCTGGATACCGCCAGACTGGTCGGTTGGTAAATTTAACACAAGTTTATATATTATTTTATGGGAGATATCTAAATTAGTAGTAGTAAAAGTAATTCCTTTTACCTTAGCATTTTATTTTATTTTATTTTATTTTACTTTTCAGTATTTTTATTTTATGTCTTTTATTTTTGTGTTTTTATTAGTCCTAGATATGTGTTAGTTATCTAGGGGTTGTGATGACTTTTAATATCACCGGTTTATAAGGGATTATTTTATAGTTGGGTAATTTAAAAGTTTATTTATTAAGTCTTAAGCTTAATGCTTCTTGTTGTCTGATCACCAATAAGATTGAAATGGTAAATCTAAAATGAACTAGACATAGGGATTTTAGGTTTCAGCCTTAGACTTAATAGCCCACGATCTTCCTTGAGGATAGATAACCCTTTAATAGATTTCCTTACAGGATAGGAATATACCTGTCGGGCGGGGGTAGCCATAATTGGAACTTAGACTTAATGAATCCAGGTAATGTGGTTGACATAGGAATATGGTTCAATTGGGTTATACTGGGTATTTGTAATTGACCATCGGAAGAGGCTTTTACATAATTTAGTGTTCCAGATTAGTAAACTGATTTATTACACAAACATAAAATAATCACTTCATCTTTTAAATGATATTAATAGAATTCACAACCCTAGATCTTTGTGTCTTTTATTTTCCTTAGTATTTTCTTTTATCTTTTTATTTATTTATTTAGCAAATCTTTAATCAACCAAATCAATCAAGCAATCAATTCTATTCTCCCTTTAATTAGATATTTGTAAATAAATAGATTCAATAATTAATAACAACAGTAGGAATTAAGTCCTCGTGGGATTGATATTTTTATACTACTTGAATGATACGTGCGCTTGCGTTATACGTGTGTGTTTACGCCGGTCAAACATGATGAAGGAATCTGTCCAGTGTGTGCGCGTTCGTGTAACGTTCGTAAACACGTTCGAACGGTAAATAAAATGCAAGCGCTCGAGTAGCGTTTGATAATGCGTTCGAATGATAAACAAAATATCCGCGTTCGTATAACGTTTGATAACGCGTTCGAACGGGATGAGACCTGATGCATGAAATAATAAAATGCATGCGCGTTCGAGTAGCGTTCGTAAACGCGTTCGAACGGTAAACATAATGCAAGCGTTCGAGTAGCGTTCTGAGATGCGTTCGAACAGAAATAAGAAAGAATGTACGCGTTCGTGTAGCGTTCGTAAACACGTTCGAACGGAATGAGGCATGATGCATATGTTCATGTAGCATTTGGAAACGCGTTCGAACGAGATTGCCAAAATGGCATCTGAAATGACACAAACACATATATGGATAAACAAATACACAATGTAGGACCTCATGTGCCCGATGGAACACATTTCACATTCAATCGGGTGCACCTCGTCCGGCGCAGCAAAACATCGTGGAAAAGGTAGCCTTTAGGCATTTCCCTCGAATAGAGGACCTTTAATCCACCCTAGTTAGCCCATGCGCACAAGAATGCAATGCATGCGTAAATAAAACAATGATATGCAAAGGGTAAATGACATAATAAAAGGCGCGGCAAAATATCGTGGTAAAGGTAGCCTTCAGGCATTTCCCTCGAATAGAGGACCTTTAATCCACCCTAGTTAGCCCATGCGCATTATATTACAATGCATATAAAATAAAGACAACAATAATATAGGACCTCGTATGCTCGATTAAACATATCTCACATTCAATCAAACATACTCCGTCCGGCGCGGCAAAACGTCGTGGCAAAGGTAGCCCTTGGGTTTTTTATCCCTCAAAATGGAGGACCTTTAATCCAACTTGATTTGCCCATGCGCACTATATCATCATGCATAAATAAGTAACATGCAGAAAGTAATAGCATACTAATGGCTAAATCACGCTTAAATAATAAATAACATACTAGTAACCCAATCATGCTCGAATACAAGGTTGGATAAAATGAAATGTGTGAATCTCTCAAGTGGTACGTGGCATTGTATCCCGAGTGCAAACCGCAATACCGTCCATTCAGATTCGGCTACGGAATTTACGTCTGGGTTTCCATCCGATATACCACAAGAAAGAACACATATTCCATTCATTCAAGGACCACAACATATATCAACAAACGACTCTCATGCGAAGGAATCCTAATAAACAACAAAAAAGATGAGAATAAATAAGAAAGGTGCCATAAGGTCTAACCTCTTAGGTCGTCTCTCGAAAGTGCATTACACGGCCGTCGGAAGGGTTGATGCTCCGCAACTCCTCCGGTTCACTGGTCCACTGCTCTCATTCGCTGCTTCGCTGTTTTGAGCTGTCATTTCCTCCATTTTGCTGCTATTTTTGCTGTATTTTCTGGTCACTATTTTCACTGTATTAAGGCACTGTTTTGGCATTTTTTAAGGGGGGTATTGGGGCTGCTGTTTTGTGGTCACTGCAGGGACTGTTTTGGGCTGTGATTTTCGGTGGTTTAAGCTATGGTTTGGGTATGTGTTTTCGATGAATGGAGGGCTGCGTGATGCAGCAATGGATGGGTTATTTCGTGAGTATTTCCGTGATGGTGGAGTATAGTAGAAGAGAAAATTATTTGCTTGCTTCTTACTTTTTTTTTCTTTGGGCGTGTATGTTAGGGGGAGCAAGGGTTGGGCTTGTGTCTTCTTTTATAGGCAAAGGCTAGGGTTCTTCTTGTGTGAATAGGAAAGGGAATCATGCAATCAATGGTGATATCTCATAATTAGTATATCCCAAGGAAAATGTCTATTTAATTAGGGATATGATTGGGCTTGATTGGGAAGATGCTATATTTGATTTGTTTTATTTAGGTATGTGAATTATTTAGATTGGATTTGTTTTATTTAATTTGGAATGTGATTTATTTAATTTAGGAAGGATATTATTTTAATTTGTGACATGTGTTTTAAATGTTTTAATTATTTTTGGGTAGGTTTTGGTGGGCTAATTGGGCTTGGGCGTGAGGCTAGCAACAAAACCAGAAGTACCGACACCGTTCGAATGCCGATTCAAACGCTACACGAATGACCGCAATCTATTTGACGTTCGAACGTGTTCACGAACGCAGCACGAATGAAAGCAGTGAACATGTGAATTGAATCCGATGACATACTTATTCTAAATTTCCCCTTTCGACATTCATTTCCTGCGACTTCCGCAACCTAAAGAGTTGTGCCTCCATACGAGACTCATAATTGGGACTTATATGCAAAAATGCTGTGCCTACAGTCGCCCCCACTTTGATGGGACTTGTGTAGTGTGTGACAATGATAATCCTGTCAAAGTTGTGCAATGCATTTTTACTTACCTGGCTCACCAGCTGCCACATGACTTGCCTGCTGCTTCGAGCTGAGTTGATGACGTAGTGGACCTCGATCCTGAGACGCATCCTAATAACTGCAACCGACAACGGGGGTCACGACCTTGGGACGCATCCCAATACCGCTGACAATGTGGGTCACGAATCTGAGACACATCCCCAAAACTGATGATGCAGAGGGCCAACGACCCTGGGACGCATCCCGATAACTACAACCGACAACAGAGGCCTCGACCCTGGGACACATCCCGATAACGTTGACAATGTGGGTCACGACTCTGGGACGCATCCCCAAAACTGATGATGCAGGGGTCCAACGACCCTGGGACGCATCCCGATAACTACAACCGAAAACGGGGGCCTCGACCCTGGGACGCATCCCAATACCGCTGACAATGTGGGTCACGACCCTGTGACTCATCCCCAAAACTGCTGACGATGTGGGTCACGACCCTGAGACTCATCCCTAAAACTGCTGACGATGTGGGTCACGACCCTGGGACTCATCCCCAAAACTGATACTGATACTGACGTGGGCCTCGCCCCCCGGGACTCATCCCCAAAACTGATACTGATACTGATGTGGGCCTCGCCCCCTGAGTCTCATCCCCAAAACTGATACTGATATTGATGTGTTGTTGCTTCTAGTTGGCTTGCATTTGCCGCTTTCTTCTTTTCTTCTTTGAAACCTGTGAATACAAAACAAAACAAAACATAAAAAAGAATGCAGATACGTTATGTGTATGCATGCATGCATGAATGAATTTCCTATTCCGTTGGGTTAGGTCTTCTGCCGGGTCTTCTCTTTCTCAGGCAAAATATTGCTTCAATCTGTCTACGTTGATCGGCTCAGTGAACTCATTCCCTTCCAAATCTAACAGTCTCACTGCCTCATTTCCCATTACTTTCTGCACTATGTAGGGTCCTTCCCAGTTGGGTCTGAACTTTCCTATTGGGTCTGTCGTCGACGGCCTTGACTGCTTAAGTACCAAATCACCCTTTCTGATCTTAGTAGGACACACCTTCTTGTTTAATGCTCGGGCTAGTCTCTTCTGATATATCTGCATGTGATGCAAGGACTTCATCCTCTTTTCATCCAGTAGTGCTAACTATTCAAATTGCTGTGAGGCCCATTCCTGTTCAGGCAACTCTGCTTCTGCTAGAACCCACATGGATTGTATCTCAACTTCCATTGGCAGCACTGCTTCCATTCTGTAGACCAAAGAGTAAGGCGTGGCTCCCGTTGCCGTTCTCACAGATGTTCTGTACCCCCACATGGCGTACGGTAGCTTATTAGCCCAATCTTTGCAGTTCTCTGTCATCTTGGCTAATATCTTCTTTACTGTCTTATTGGCTGCCTCGACTGGCCCATTTTCCTGTGGCCGATAAGGTGACGACTTGTGATGTCCTATCTCATATCTCTGTAGCATTGCCTTCGTTTCCTCTTGAAACTGAACTCCGTTATCTATCACTATATGATGCGGCATCCCATATCGACATATGATGTTCCGAGCTATGAACTTCGCCATCTACTTTGCTGTGACGTTATGAAATGACTCGGCTTCCACCCATTTTGAGAAGTAGTCCACTGCCACTACTATGAAACGATGTCCATTCGATGCATTCGGTCGAATCTCCCCGATCATATCAATTCCCCATGCTGAGAAAGGCCATGGCTCTGATAGCCCGTGTAACTCTATGTGAGGCAGATGGTTCAAATTACCGTGTGCTTGACAATCATGACAATGTTTTACCAGCTTTGCACAGTCTGTCTCCATGGTCAACCAGTAGAAGCCTTGTCTTATAATCTTGCGAGACAAGTTCAACCCATTCATGTGCGGTCCACATACCCCGACATGTACTTCTTCCATTGTCTTATGAGCTTCTTCTTTTCTCAAACACTTCAGCTGAACGCCATTTGCCTGTCTCTTGTACAATTCTCCTTTCAAAACCACATACTGAGAAGCCAACTTCTGAATATCTATTCTATCTTTTCTGCTTGCTTTTTCTGGGAGTTCTCTGAGTTCCAGGTATCGCTGAATATCATGGTACCAAGGTTTTCCATCATCGACCTCCACTTCCAGAACTCTTTCTATCTCATAAACAGGCCTGCTCGTTGTTATCAGTACCAATGGTCTCATCACTAACTTCTCTGGATTTTCCCAAGTCGCTGCAAGTGTAGCTAATGCGTCTGCCATCTAATTCCCTTCTCGCGCCAAGTGCTGAAACTTACAATTGGGGATAACCTGTGCCACCTTTCTGAGGTGAAAGAGATACGGTTTCAACTGTTCTTCCTTCAATTCCCACCCTCCTCGCATCTGTTAGACTACCAACATCGAATCTCCGTAGACCTCAACTCTCTCAGCCTTCAAGGCTATCAATGCAGTCAATCCAAAAGCACATGCTTCATACTCGGCCATGTTGTTAGTTACTCTGAACGTCAGCCTCTTGGCCATAGACAAAGTCTCTCATTCGGGAGTCACTATCATGATCCCAATTCCAGCTCATTTGCAATTCACTGCTCCGTCGAAATACATTTTCCACCCTTGGACTGTTATTGCTTGGATCTTTTCATCTGGGAATTCGAACTTGTACTGATCCCCTTCAATAGGTTGCAATGCCAGGAACTCTGCTACGGCTCGCCCTTTGATTACCTTGGAAGTGAGGTACTCAATGTCAAACTCTGTTAGCAACACTAACCATCTGCCCAACTTCCCCACTAGCGAAGGTACTGACTATAGATACTTCAGGGGATTCTACTTTGCTACCACCTGAATCTTGTAAGATTGGAAGTAATGCCGTAATTTTCTGGATGCCCATACCACTGCCAAACAGATCTTCTCTACCTCTTGATAACGGGCTTCGTACGGAAGCATCTTTTTACTGAGATAGTAGACTGCATGCTCTACCCCTGTCTCATCTGCCTGTACCATCATTGCCCCCAGTGCTTCTGATTCTATGGCCAAATACAATATCAAGGGTCTGTCCGGTCTCAGAGGTTTCAATACAGGAGGCTTTACCAAGTATTCTCTGATCTTGTCGAAGGCTGCTTGACATTGCTCATTCAATTTCACTGGCTGGTCTTTTCTCAGCAGTTTGAAGATAGGCTCACATACTGATGTCAACTTGGTGATGAACCGACTGATGTACTGAATTTTCCCGAGGAATGCTATGACTTCCTTCTCAGTCTTTGGTGCCGGCATCTCTGTGATTGCTTTGATCTTCTCAAAGTCTACCTCTATTCCTCCCATTCCCACTGTATGTCCCAACAACTTTCCTGATGTTACCCCAAACACACATTTCTTGGGATTCAGCCGCAGGTTGTATTTGTCAACTCTCTGAAGGAACTTCTCCAGTGCTTCTATATGCCCAATTATTGTCTCTGATTTCACCATCATATCATCCACATATACTTAAATCTCTTTGTGCATCAAGTCATGAAATAGTGTAGTGGCCATCCGCTGATAAGTAGCTCCTGCATTCTTGAGCCCAAACGACATTACCTTTTAATAATATATGCCCCACTCGGTGACAAAGACAGTCTTGTGCTTGTCTTCTTCAGCCATGAGAACCTGATTGTATCCTGAAAACCCATCTGCAAATGAATACATGGCAGATTAAGCCGCACTGTCAACTAGCACATCTATATGAGGTAGAGGAAAATCATCTTTCGGGCAAGCCTTGTTAAGATCTCTGTAATCCACACACATTCTGGCCTTCCCGTCTTTCTTCGGCACCGACACAATATTTACCAACCACTCAAGATACTTGACTACTTCCAGGAACCCCACATCTATCTGTTTCTTGACTTCCTCTCTGACTTTCTCGGCCCACTCAGGTCTCATCCGTCGAAGTTTCTGTTTCACTGGCTTCATATTTGGATAAGTCGGTATTGTATGCTGGGCGATGCTTCTGTCTACTCCAGACATGTCCTCATAGGACCAAGCAAACACCTTGGTATATTTGGCTAATATTTCTTCTAATTTCTCCCGCTCCTCAGAGGTAACCTCACTTGCAATTAGAATTTCCATGGGGCTATAAGGTGTACCAAGGTTAAATGCATTTGTTTTTGTGGAGCTGATATCAAATATACTCAAGTCGTGCAAATTGAAAGGGAGAGACTCAGACGAGTAAGCAAAATGATTGTCTTTATTGCTAGCAGATGCGGGAATACATTCAAATAAATCGGAGAGATAAACATCTTCATCCTCCATAGATGCTTCATCTCCCACAACTGGGTCTTTCTCCTTTTCCTTGAGGGTCAGGCTTTCCAACTTCATCAGCTCTTCTTCCCATTTCTCTTATTCATTCTTCGCAATTTCTGATGCCAGTGACTTCTCACTTATCACATCCAGAAAGATCTCAAACCCGGGCACAATAATCCTATTTACTTCTACCGGTTCAGGTTCTCCCTGATATTCCGTTGCCTTCACAAAGCATTCCATCAGCTTCAACCATTTCTTCTTGGCTTTCGGCTTATCCTCATCAGACATGTATCCCAACCTTCTCCGAGTAGTCTGCCCCTTAAAGTTTGGCAATGTCGAACCTTTACCCGGCTCGAACTTCATCTTCTCCATGATCCTAGCCACCTTAGGATCCACCTACTCCTCAAAAGTTTCCGACACTTGGAACATTGTGAAATGTTGTATTTCCAAAGCGGCCACAACACTGTCTACCTCAGCTCGGATGGTGACAATCTCTCCCCCGTATGGAAACTTAATAACCTGATGCAGAGTGGAGGGCACGCCCCCAAGCTTGTGGAACCACGACCTTCCCAATAAAAAAGCAAAAATGGCCGGGATATCCAGCACTGTGAACTCAACCTCATCCTCAATCGGGCCAACCTTAACTACTGCGGCAAAGGTACCCTCGACTCCTCGCTTGCTATCATCATAAGCTTTGTTAGTCATATTGGAGGGATCCAGATCCGTTGCCTTCATTCCCAACCTTGCCAAAATCTTCAATGGGCAAACATTGATAGATGAGCCGTCATCTATCATTACACAAGATGTCTTCTTGTCCCTTACTTCAGCCCTGATAAATAGTGGCTTGTTGTGATTTCTTCCCTCTGCCGGGAGTTCTTCCTCAGAAAAAGTTATTGCCTGCAAGGTTTCCTCCTGTACTAACCCTACAAATATTGCAGGATTAGCACCCTCTGATACTATTATTTTGCTGAAGGCTTCAACTATAGCACGCCTGTACTCCTGTGACGAACACAACAATTCCCAATTGCTGACATGTGCCCGTGTCTTCTTTAGCTGGCGCAGCACTGTATCCCCTTTATTATTATCCATATTTTCTGCCACTTCTCTCCCTTCTATCAACACTTCTTTAGCCTTCTCAGCCGTATCACTGTAGAAACGCCCGCTGCGTGTCATTCCTCTTACCACTTCTTCATCACTACTGGAGAAATCTTCCCAGAAATTCTTCCCTTGTTCTGTTTCATCCTCGCTGTTGCTATCCCAAATTCCCAGGTAGAAGGCTTGGTGGTCGAAGGATTTGAGGACAAGGCTTTCGGGTAGGCCATAGTTTATCATATAGGTTGGTGGTGGGACAGAGTGGTAATTCGGTAGGGGTTTTTTTGTGTGTTACGCTGTTCTTTTTCAGGGTCGGGTATTTTTTGGGAGTCTATAAGGTCCTGGATTTCATGGCGGAGGCGGGCACAATTGTCAGTATCATGGCCTTTCTGTTGGTGGAAATGACAATACTGGTTCATGTTGACATGTGGTGGTGGATGGTGTGGAAGTGTTTTGGTCTCTAGGGGTTTCAGAAGTCTCTGTCTCTTTAATTTCTCCAATACCTTAGACAAGGGTCTACCCAGGTTGGAGAAACGTCGGTTTCGGATAGCAGCAATCTCAGTAGCAACAAGCTTGGTACCTGATGTTCCTCCAATGGGCCTCCTGTTCAGGCTATAAAACTTTCTATTCTCGGCCTCTTCTTCCTCAATATCCATGACAGTTTCCCTCAACTGTCGAAAATCAGTAATCATGGAAGTCATTCTCCTCAGCTTGCCATAAATTGAGGGCTTAGTACCCTTGATAATCATCTTTATCTGGTCATTCTTGAGGGCCGAGTCTGTATTTTCAAAAGCTGGCTCCTCCAACGGTCTACATATTCCTTGAAGCTTTCTTCTGGCTTCTGCCTGGTATTTTCTACGTCCCGGAGTGACAAGTCGATCTCCAGATCTGTAACATACTGTCTCAAAAAGGCCTCTGCCAATTCCCTCCAATCCTCATTGATCTTCCTCTCCAGGTTGTGATACCATACCTCGGGTGCCCCCTCGAGTGACATCCCAAATATTTTCTGAACCTGAAATTTTGACAGGCCCACTGAACTTATAACAGAGACATACTGCCGGAGATGGACAATTGGGTCCCCGTTCCCATTAAACTTGGCTATATCCGGCATTTTAAACTAAGCTGGCAACTGTTCCTCAAACGTCATTGCCTCATAATCCAACAGGTCTCCGTGCTTGCCCCCATCTTATGGGTAACCGACTCTACCTGATCTCGGAGTTTCTGCAGTTCAGTTTGAGACCCTGCTATTTTCCCCGTAGCATATTCAGCCATATCATCATCAAAACCTGGGATATCATCATTCAATCTAGTCGGAGGGTCTTTACACCTCTCATTCTCAGAGTTTCCCCCATCATGGGGCACAACCATATTGGCCATAGCAGTAGTCAAGGCTTGCAACTGTTCAGTAACCTTGGTGAGATTGGTCTCTAACTGATCTATACGGGATACCTCGTTCTCTGATTCGCTCATGTTTGCTATCGGTCTTTTGATGAGTCTTCTCTCTTTCCTAACCCAACGAGAATCTATGGTGTCTTTTAAAATTCTCAATCAGCATGTATGCGTGCAATGCATGGAATATATAAGTCGGCCTCTTGTCATTTTAAAGCTTCAATCATATTATTGCAAGGTGCAAACTTGTCCCAGTTGAAAAGTCCCAACAGGTTTACACCTTTGCGATAACATGGTTAAACAACTTCAAATGATAAAGGGCCCAAAAACAGGATGGCCCATCGGCATTTTAGAAACTTTTAGCCCAATTGTCATAAGATACGAACTTATCCATGTTTAAATGGCCCAACAAGTTCGCATTTCTGACAAGAAGTCCAACTGAATCCAAATGATGATGGTCCCTAAGCATAAGCATAAAGAAACAATTTCAACGGCGTGGCCCATCGGTATTTTAGAAACTTTTAGCCCAATTGTCATAAGATAAGAACTTATCCCTGTTTAAATGGCCCAACAAGTTCGCATTTTTTACAAGAAGTCCAACTGAATCCAAATGATGATGGTCCCTAAATACAAGCACATAGAAGTAGTTTCTATTGGTCATACAACTATGGTCTACATGTGGGTTTGCGGGAGTGTAGACAAAGACTTTCATTGGCGAAGGATTGCCCACAACTAGGTCTCCCCACTCAAGGGTTCAAGCGACCAAGTGAGCGTACCCTTTTTTATACCTTACGGTATGTGCCAACGAGTTATGATACGTGACTGACTGTCAAATGGATTTCCCATTGTAGATTCCCCAGAGGGAGGGTGGAGCGAACTCTCTTAAATACCCAAGCCTCTTAGGCTCTTATCGCTTGGTGACAGGAATAAACAATGAGTCCTCCAAATTAGTCCATCACAGTAAGCTACGAGTAATGATTATTTAGGTGCCTTCAGTTTTTCCTTATATAAAGGTAGTGAATGAAGAAAGACACCAAACCATTACTTAGCTCTAATAATGCCTTTGATTAAACCCATTCAACCCACGATAGACACAGTTACCTAAAGCATAAATCACAATCACTACAAGACATTATTTCGGGGCCAATTCTCTATCCCCAGTGGAGTCACCAGACTGTAGGACACAGAAATCGGCGACGCTGTCCCGGGCTCGCGGCCCGGTTGGGAGTACGAAATAGCCCGCGGGGGAACTAAACCAGAGAAATAAAAATAGAGTCACCACCCGGTGTGAACCGAGAAAATAATTTAAGGCCGCACTCACCCATCGCAAGGGAAGACCTCAAACCGTTGGGTTCAGAATGGTCCCTTACTTATGCCACTTGTAATGAAAGGATTTATGCAATAGTACAACCAAATCTCATGCAACATATGTTTCCAGATAATTTAAGCAACATGCAAGTTTGCACACCCATAATCGTAAATGAAAGAAATGAAGGCAAAATACATAATTCATGAACGTATTAAGCAATAAAGTGCAATAATGTAACTAATAACAACTATAAAGGCATTGTTAATAAAAGCGAGCACACAATCTCATGAGCATATCGAATAAATGTGGAAAATATAAATAAACAATAACGGTAAGGGCATAAATATTGAAGAGAGCTAACTAAGCATATGATGGGGAAATGAATGACTAATGGAACAAACATACATGAAACATAATGAAGGAATCTGTCCAGTGTGTGCGCATTCGTGTAGCATTCGTAAACGAGTTCGAACGGTAAACAGAATGCAAGCGTTCGAGTAACGTTTCATAACGTGTTCGAACGATAAATAGAATTTCCGCGTTCGTATAGCGTTTGATAACGCGTTCGAACGAGATGAGACCTGATGCATGATACAATAAAATACATGCACGTTCGAGTAGCATTCGTAAACACGTTCGAATGGTAAACAGAATGCAAGCGTTCGAGTAGCGTTCTGAGACGCGTTCGAATAAAAATAAGACATAATGCATGCGTTTGTGTAGCGTTCGTAAACGTGTTCGAATGGAATGAGGCAGGATGTATACGTTCGTGTAGCATTTGGAAAAGTGTTCGAACGAGATTGCCAAAATGGCATCTGAAATGACACAAACACATATATATGGATAAACAAATACACAATGTAGGACCTTGTGTGCCCGATGGAACACATTTCACATTCAATCGAGTTAACCTCGTCCGGCGCGGCAAAACATCATGGAAAAGGTAGCCTTTAGGCATTTCCCTCGAATAGAGGACCTTTAATCCACCCTAGTTAGCCCATGCGCACAAGAATGCAATGCATGCGTAAATAAAGCAATGATATGCAAATGGTAAATGACATAATAAAAGGCGCGGCAAAACATCGTGGTAAAGGTAGCCTTCAGGCATTTCCCTCGAATAGAGGACCTTTAATCTACCATAGTTAGCCCATGCGCATTATATTACAATGCATATAAAATAAAGACAACAATAATATAGGACCTCATATGCTCGATTAAACATATCTCACATTCAATCAAACATACTCCGTCCGGCGCGACAAAACGTCGTGGCAAAGGTAGCCCTTGGGCTTTTTATCCCTCAAAATGGAGGACCTTTAATCCAACTTGATTTGCCCATGCGCACTATATCATCATGCATAAATAAGTAACATGCAGAAAGTAATAGCATACTAACGACTAAATCATGCTTAAATAATAAATAACATTGTAGGCATTGCATTTTTGCATGTGAGTCCCTATGATGAGTCTCATTTGGAGGCACTACCTTTTAAGTCGTGGAAGTCATGGAAAACGGTCGTCGGAAAGGAAAAGTCAAGAATTGACACATTATTGGATTTAATTCGCTGAATTAGCTCGAATTTCGCTTGTTGAATCTTCGTTTCGAGGCCCGTTCTTGGCCCAAAACCCCCGCAAATCGCTCTAAGCTCACCTAGACACCAAAGCCCACACCTAAAACCCATGAAACCAAACCATCACCAAAACAGCCCCCCAAACTAACGCAAATAATGCCCCAAAACACCCTTCGACCAGCCCCTGGAACCAACATACAAACTGTCCAATTTAGCTCCCACATTCTGCCCAGTTCAGCGCCCCATTAAGCCCTCATTCAGAACCATTTTCACACCCCTTAACTGCCTTGAATCAGCCCCTCAACCTCACGTCTAACAGCCCCTCCAACAACCCCTCAATCCCATATCGATTAGGAAACACTTCACCCTTAATTTCTCAACACTTCACACACAAACACACCTCATATTCAGCCATCAACCTTAGTCCCACATCGATTAGGAAACACCCCCTCAAAACCAAGCCCTCATTCACGCACATAACTCCCTAAATAACAGTCCCAAACCACCGAAAATAACCCCCTGAATAGCAGTCACAATCCACCTAAAATAGCCTCATATAGTAGCCTCAATTCACATCCAAACTGTCCCCTTTTACCAATACAAACTGCACTGAAAATCATCCCTGTAACTACCAAATTCTGCCTCCAAAATCTTCCATAATTACCAAAATTCACCCCATATAGCAACCCCTAATCACCGAAAATTACCCCTCAAAACTGCCTTGCAACCATCGAAAATGACAGTCCAATAACCAGCCCCACTCACGCCCTTAACAAGCCATATAACAGCCCATGAGACAGCCCTTGATTCACACTGAAATACCCCTGAACAGCAGCCCAGTAAACTGCCTCACGCAACACAGCCAGTAAATCATTCCAACTGCCGAATAATCCCTACCCTCACTGCCCAAAATTGCACGCATATTAGACCTTGAAATAGCCCAGAAATTGTCCGCAAAAACTACACAAATCAGCCCCTTAACACACTTGAAGCAGTGACCAGAAAATGCAACGGAAATCGCAGACGAAACGAAGTGGAAACAGCGAACAAAACAGCAAGAGACGACACAAAAGGTTAGACCTAAGGGCACATGTTATTTATCTTTCTTCACATGAATAAATAATTTGGCATGTCGTTTATTTTACCTCACACGAATTAGTAATTTAGAAGGCATGTTACTTACGTCTTTTCGCATGAATTGATAATCTAGCATATTATCCATTTTACCTTGCATGAATTAATAGCTTAGAAAGCATGTAAACTTAGATTTAAGCTGTGTACGAATTTAGGTGTAGGTTACCTTCTTGCAAATGTATGTTGAGTAGACTTGGTTAAAATTTCACAAATCCGTTCATTACAAGTGATATAAGTAAGGGACCATTCTGAACCCAATGGTTTGAGGTCTTCCCTTGAGAGGGGTGAGTGCGGCCTTAAATCATTTTCCCGGTTCACACCGGGTGGCGACTCCATTATTCTCCGGTTTAGTCCCCCGCGGGCTACTCAGTACTCCCGACCGGGCCGCGAGCCTGGAACAGCGTCACCTATTTCTATGTTCTACAGTCTGGCGACTCCACTGGGGATAGAGAATCAGCCCCGAAATAATGTCTTGTAATATTATGATTTGTGCTTTAATTAATTGTGTCTACTGTGAGTTAAAATGGGTTTAATCAAAGGCATATTGTTTAGGATGGGTAATGGTTTGGTGTCTTCCTTCACTCACTACCTTTCTAGAAGGAAAAGCTGTGAAGACACCTAGATAATCATCTACTTGTACCTTACTGTGATGGACTAATTTGGAGGACCCGTTGTTTATTCCTGTCACCAAGCGATAAGAGCCTAAGAGGCTAGGGTACTTAAGAGAGCCTCGCTCCACCCTCCCTCTGGGGAATCGTAAGGTATAAAAAAGGGTACGCTCACTTGGTCGCTTGAACCCTTGAGTGGGGAGACCTAGTTGTGGGTAATCCTTCGCCAGCGAGAGTCTTTGTCTACACTCCCGTAAACCCACACGTAGACCGGAATTGTATGGCCTATAACAACTATTTCCTTGTGCTTGTGGACCATCCTCATTTGGATGCAGTTGGGCTTCTTGTCAGAAATGTGAACTTGTTGGGCCATTTAAACTGGGGCGAGTTCGTATCCTATGACAATTGGGCCAAAATCTTCTGAAATGTTGATGGGCCACTCTGTAGAAATTATTTCTGTATGCTTGTGTTTGGGAACATTGTCGTTTGGGTCCATTCGGACCTTTTTTCATGAGGTATGGGCTTGTTGGGCCATTTAAACTGGGACAAGAACGTATCTTACGATGATTGGGCCAAAAGCTTCTAAAACGCCAATGGGCCATTATATGTTTGTGTTTAGGAACATTATCATTTGGATACGGTTGGACTTCTTGCCATGAGATGTGAACTTGTTGGGCCATTTAAACTGGGACGAGTTCACTCCTATGACAGTTAGCCCAAAAGCTTCTAAAATGATGATGGGCCGATTTGTGTGAAAATTTTAACGAGTTGATATATTTCTTGTATCGCATGCATCTCATGCATCACATGAACCTCATGCATACATGTACCATGTTAACCCCCTTTTGTCTTGAAAGCCATCATAGATACCCGTTGGTTAGGGAAGAGGGTAGACTTGTCAAAAGACTGAGCAGCCACCAAGAGTACCGGCAGAAGACCTAACCCAACGGGATAGGAAACTCAATCATGCATGCATGCATACACGTAACGTATTTTGCATTCCTTTTTGTGTTTGTTTTGTTTTGTATTCAAAGGTTTCAACGGAGAAAAAGAGAAAGCGGCAAATGCAAGCCAACCAGAAGCAGCAACAGTACATTGTCAGCAGTTTTCAGGAATGAATCACAGGGTTGAGGCCCATATCAGTATCAGTTTAGGGCGAGGCCCATATCAGTATCAGTCTGGGGGCAAGGCCTATATCAGTATCAGTTTGGGGGCGAGGCCCATATCAACAGTATCAGTATGGGGGTGAGGCCCATATTAGTATCAGTTGGGGGTGAGGCCTACATCAGTATCAGCTGGGGGCGAGGCCCATATTAGTACCAGTCGAGGGCGAGGCCCACATCAATATCAGTTTGGGGCGAGGCCTATATCAGTATCAGTTAGGGCGAGGCCCATATAAGTATCAGTCTGGGGGCGAGGCCCATATCAGTATCAGTTGGGGGGAGGCCCACATCAGTATCAGCTTGGGGCGAGGCCCATATTAGTATCAGTCTGGGGGCGAGGCCCATGTCAGTATCAGTTAGGGCCGAGGCCCACATCAGCATCAGTTTGGGGATGAGTCCCAGGGCCGAGGCCTACATTAGTATCAGTTTGGGGATGAGTCCCAAGGCCGAGGCCCACATCAGTATCAGTTTGGGGATGAGTCCTGAGGGTCGAGGCCTATATAAGTATCAGTTGGGGGTGAGGCCCACATCAGCATCAGTTTGGGGATGAGTCCCAGGGCCGAGGCCTACATTAGTATCAATTTGGGGATGATTCTCAGGGCCGAGGCCCATATCAGTATCAGTTTGGGGATGAGTCCCGAGGGTCGAGGACCACATCCGCATCGATTTGGGGGCGAGGCCCATATCAGTATCAGTTTAGGGGCGAGGCCCTTATCAGTATCAGTTTGGGGGCGAGGCCCATATCAGTATCAGTTTGGGGGCGAGGCCCATATCAGTGTCAGTTTGGGGGCGATGCCCATATCAGTGTCGGTTTAGGGGGCGAATCCCACATCAGCATCATGCATCCATACATACATGCATACATATTATATATATACAATTTTTGTTTTGTATTCACAGGATTGTAGCGGCAAAGACCACCTCATCAAGTAAAGGCTAAAAAATGAGCCACATTCTCGGACAACACGGTTCAGAAATGGACCGCTACCATAACAGAGGCCGAAAATGGTGCTCTAAAATGGAACACACACAATAGATACCGAAAATGGCGCTCCAAAATGGAGCACACTCATGCATGCATGCATACACGTAACATATTTTAGCATTCATTTTGTGTTTGTTTTGTATTCGCAGGTTTTGAAGAAGAAAAGAGAAAGCGGCAAAGAACAAGCTAATCAGAAACGGTGAAAAGCACAGTATCGAATTCGGGTAATAATCCCAGGGTTGAGGCCCATTTGAGTTTGAGTTTTGAGTATGGCACTCTGGGGGCGAGGCCCACATTAGCATCAACATCAGTTTCAGGAACAAAGCCCACAGTCAGCTCAATTCGGGAATAAAGCCCACATTCAGTACAATTCAGGAACAAAGGCAACAGTCAGCTCAGATCAGGGGAATAAAGCCCTACCTTAACATAGTTCGGGAACAAAGCCTAGGGGAATAAAGCCCTATCTTGACACAGTTCGGGAATACAGCCCAGGAGAATAAAGCTCTCTCTCAGTACAGTTCGGGAATAAAGCTCACATTCAACACAGTTCGAGAACAAGGCCTAGGGGAATAAAGCCCTACCTTAACATAGTTCGGGAACAAAGCCTAGGGGAATAAAGCCCTATCTTGACACAGTTCGGGAATACAGCCCAGGAGAATAAAGCTCTCTCTCAGTACAGTTCGAGAATATAGCCTAGAGGAATAAAGCCATCTCTCAACACAGTTCGGGAATACAGCCCAGAGGAATAAAGCTCTCTCTCAGCACAGTTCGGGAATACAGCACAGAGGAATAAAGCCATCTCTCAGCGCAGTTCGCGAATACAGCCCAAAGGAATAAAGCCATCTCTCAGCACAGTTCGGGAATACAGCCCAGAGAATAAAGCTCTCTCTCAGCACAGTTCGGGAACAAAGCCTAGGGGAATAAAGCCTTATCTTGACACAGTTCGGGAACAAGGCCCAAGGGAATAAAGCCCTATCTTTAAGTAGTTCGGGAACGAGGCCCAGGGGAATAAATCTCTATCTTAACACAGTTCGGGAATAAAGCCTAGAGGAATAAAGCCCTATCTTAACACAATTCGGGAACAAGGCCCATGGGAATAAAGCTCTACCTTAACACAGCTCGGGAATAAAGCCTAGAGGAATAAAGCCCTATCTTGATACAGTTTGGAAAAAAGCCTAGAGGAATATAGCCACCTTCAATACAGCTCGGGAACAAGGCCCAGGGGAATAAAGCCCTATCTTTACACGATTCAGGAGCAAAGCCTAGAGGAATAAAGCCCACTTGCAAAACAGCTCAGGAATAAAGCCCAAGAGAATAAAGCTCTCTCTCAACGAAGTTCGGGAATAAAGCCCAAAGGTCAAAGCATCTCAGGATAACAAGTAAGTTAAGCGACAGCTGGCGAGCCAGGTAAGTAGAAATGCATTGCATAACTTTGATAGGATTGTTCAAAGTCACACACTGCACAAGTCCCATCAAAGTGGGGGTGACTGTAGGCATTGTATTTTTGCATGTGAGTCCCTATGATGAGTCTCATTTGGAGGCACTACCTTTTTAGTCGAGGAAGTTGCGGGAAACGATTTTCGGAAGGGAATCAGCATTTCGTTAAATTTTTTCCGCATGTTCATCTCCAAGCTCGCTCGTTGGACCTCCGTTTTAAAACACCTTTAGCCTAAAAAACCCAGAACCATTTAACCTTGGCCCAAACCCACTTACCAAACCAACACAACACCTAATCCACTAAGGCAAGCCCACACGCCCAAGGCCCTCAAAATACAACCCAATTGAATTAAATATTAATTAAATAATATACCAAACTAAATAAAATATTAAAACATATACCAAATTAAATTAAATATTAATTAAGTCATATAACAAATATAAAAAAACATGAAATATAATCATACCAAGTTAAAATCAATCAATCAAATATTATTCCTAACTTAAAATATTGTATGCCTAATCAACACAAACTAAATATACTAACTTCCTAATCAAGCCTAAATTTGTCCCCCCTCAATCTTGTATTTTCCTTGTTTGACACTAAATCAAATCCCTATTCAATACACAATCTCCATTTCCTTCTTAAATCCATGCAAACCCTAATCCTCCTACACTCCCACTATAAAAATAGCACAAATCCAACCCTAGGGATCTCTCTCTCTCACACGGCAAAAAACCCAACAAAAAAAGAAACACACACGACAAAGCACGAACAAAACAAACCACACCAAAAGCCATCCCCTCTGACCGACACACACATAGCCACAAAGTCACCCCACCACCGACTAAACCTTATTCAAACAGCAGCCAACACAGTCCACTCCCACACGCCTCTTATACACTTCACGCCTCTCCCCTTTCACTCGGCAGTGACATAAAAAATAACAACAACAAGGTGCAACCCTAGGACCTCTTTCACGATAAAAAAACACAAATACATCTCTCTTCTCTCTCAAAAACATATAAACCCTAAAGCCTTGGCTCATCTTGCTCACTCTCATTCACTAAACCCACGAACAAGTAATAAACCCTCACATAGCCACGTCCCTCATCTCTCTAAAAACACATTCACGTAGCATTCCTCACTCAGCTCTCGGCTAGAGCACACCAACTTCACTGCCTCTGCTCACTTGCCCCCTCACAAATACTCCTTACGCTTCACGATAACCTGCAGCCCCACACCGCTTCAACAAAGAAATCACACTGCAGCCTCACGCCTAAATTAGCCACGCACACAAGCCCACTTCATGTCAAAAACCAGCAATCACACTGCAGCCTCAAAGCAACACAGCCCTTCGCCACTTGAATAAACTCACACGCACCAGCCCATTTACGTGCAACCCTGTACGTAGCCAAAAACCATAGACTCAGCACACTCCAACCAAAACAAAACTCACCTAAAAAAGCCTCCAAAACAGTGACCCAAAACAGTCCTTAAACAGTCCAAAAATCAGCCAGTAAACGAGACAAAAATAGCCCATAACAGTCACCAAAACAGTCCCGAAACAGTCCGCATCTTAGCCATAAAAGCCGCAAAATAGCAAGCCTAATTCGTGACCAGAAACAGCAGTAAAACAGAGTGAAAACAGCGACCAAAATAACAAAACAGCGAGCTAAGATGTTAATCCAGTGAACCGGAAGAGTTGCGGAGTGATAGCCCTTCCGACGGCCGTGAAACGCGAGTCCGAAAGTTAACATAAAAGGTTAGACCTGAGGATACTTTTCCTATTATTTCCATCTATCTTTTTAATTGTTTTATTCATTTTTTATCGCATGAGAGTCTTTTATTGATGCATGATTGTGGCCCTTGAATAGATAGTAAATGCATGTATTGTGGAATGATGTATGTTGTGGCCCTTGAGTAAAACAGAAAATGTGTCGCCTCTTGTGGTATATATGATGGAAACCCGGACATAAATTTCATAGCCGATTCCGAATGGACGGTAGTATGATCTGTACTCGGGATACAACTCCACGTACTACTTGAGTAAACGGCGCATATTTCGTTTTATGTTGTTTTGATTTGTTTATTATTCGCTACTTGATTTCCGCATGTTATTTGTTTATGTAATGATGTGATCGAGCGCATGGGCTTAGTAAGTTGGATTAAAGGTCCCCTATTTTGAGGGGTTAAAATCCTTTACCACGATGCTTTGCCGCGCCGGTTGATGTATATTCGGTTGAATGTAAGATGTGTTCAATCGGGTATACGAAGTCCGATATTATTTATGTTATTTTTTATATGCATGATGTGATCGAGCGCATGGGCTTAGTAAGTTGGATTAAAGGTCCCCTATTTTGAGGGGTTAAAACCCTTTACCATGATGCTTCGCCGCGCCGATTGATGTATATTCGGTTGAATGTAAGATGTGTTCAATCGGGTATATGAAGTCCGATATCATTGTCTTTAATTTTTATATATGTATTGTGTTGATTGTGCATGGGCTTTGTAAGTGCGATTAAAGGTCCTCTATTTTGAGAGGTTAAAATCCCTTACCACGATGCTTTGCCGCGCTTTTAGCCCGTTATTATTTATTAGATGTCATCTATTCATCCATTCATGTATGTGTCATGTTGTTTACTGTATTTTAGAGGTCGTTGCTGTAACCCCGTTAGAACGCGTTTCAGAACGCCACACGAACACATGTTTTCTGTCTGGTCCCGTTCGAACGTGTTATCAAACGCTATACGAACGTGAACCTTCTGTTTACCGTTCGAACGCGTATACGAACACCGCACGAATGCCACACGGTAAACAGGTCCTCCTACATCACATCACGACATGTCTATCTTAGCATATAATTATCTATTTTTACCTTATGCATTTGTATTACCTCTTTAGTTATCTATTTCTATTATGCGCTTAAGTGTCTTTCCCTAATATGCATGCTTGTATGAATGCTATGTGTTTGCGCTTCTGTGCTTACCAATGTGAGATTGTATGTCTTCCGTATGTCAATATATCTTTATGCATGAATTCAGACATAGATTATATACAAATAGATTGTATGCAAACATGAAAAATGTGTTATATGTACACTTAGGTATGGGCTTTGTACCTATGCATGCGAACTTATGAGTAAATTATCCTTGGAAATATGTTGCTTAGGCTTGGTAAGATTATTGCACAAATCATTTTTTTACAAGTGGCATAAGTAAGGGACCATTCCGAACCCAACGGTTTGAGGTCTTCCCTTGTGAGGGGTGAGTGCGGCTTTAAATATTTGTCCCGATTCACACCGGGTGGTGAATCCATTATTCTCCGGTTTAGTCCCCTGTGGGCTACTCCGTACTCCCAACCGGGCAGCGAGCTCGGAATAACATGTGTCGCCCAGTTTCTGTGTTCCCACAAACATACTAGCAACCCAATCATGCTCGAATACAAGGTTGGATGAAACGAAATGTGTGAATCTCTCAAGTGGTACGTGGCATTGTATCCTGAGTGCAAACCGCAATACCGTCCATTCAGATTCGGCTATGGAATTTACGTCCGGGTTTCCATCCGATATACCACAAGAAAGACAATATTCCATTCAATCAAGGACCACAACATATATCAACAACGACTCTCATGCGAAGGAATCCTAATAACCAAAAAATATGAGAATAAATAAGAAGGGTGCCCTCAGGTCTAACCTCTTAGGTCGTCTCTCGAAAGTGCGTTACACGGCCGTCGGAAGGGTTGATGCTCCGCAACTCCTCCGGTTCACTGGTCCACTGCTCTCGTTCGCTGCTTCGCTGTTTTGAGCTGTCGTTTCCTCCGTTTTAATGCTATTTTTACTTTATTTTGCTGCTATTTTTGCTGTATTTTCTGGTCACTATTTTCACTGTATTAATGGACTATTTTGGCGTTCTTTAAGGGGGTATTGGGGCTGCTATTTTGCGGTCACTGCAGGGACTGTTTTGGGCTATGATTTTTGGTGGTTTAAGCTATGGTTTGGGTATGTGTTTTCGGTGAATGGAGGGCTGCGTGATGCGGCAATGGATGTGTTATTTCGTGAATGTTTCCGTGATGATGGAGTATAGTAGAAGAGAAAATTATTTGCTTGCTTCTTGCTTTTTTTTTTCTTTGGGCGTGTTTGTTAGGGGGAGCAAAGGTTGAGCTTGTGTCTTCTTTTATAGGCAAAGGCTAGGGTTCCTCTTGTGTGAATAGGAAAGGGAATCATGCAATCAATGGTGATATCTCCTAATTAGTATATCACAAGGAAAATGTCTATTTAATTAGGGATATGATTGAGCTTGATTGGGAAGATGATATATTTGATTTGTTTTATTTAGGTATGTGAATTATTTAGATTGGATTTATTTTATTTAATTTGGAATGTGATTTATTTAATTTAGGAAGGATATTCTTTTAATTTGTGACCCTGTGTTTTAAATGTTTTAATTATTTTTGGGTGGGTTTTGGTGGGCTAATTGGCTTGGGCGTGAGGCTAGCAACAAAACCAGAAGTACCGACACCGTTCGAACGCCAATTCGAACGCTACAACAAAAACGCCCGCAATCCCGCATCTACTTGACGTTCAAACGTGTTCACGAACCAGTACGAACAAAAGCAGTGAACATGTGAATTAAATCCAATGACATACTTATTCTGAATTTCCCCATCCGACATTCGTTTCCCGCGACTTCCGCAACCTAAAGAGTAGTGCCTCCATACGAGACTCATCATTGGGACTTATATGCAAAAATTCAGTGCCTACAACGTGTCAGCCACGTGTCACCTACGTGTCATCCACGTGTCCGCCATGTGTCATCCACGTCAGCATCCAACCGAGTCACCGTGCCACGTGTCGCCACGTTATCAACAGCCAATCAAGGCCCGCCATGTGTCAGCATCTCAGTGGATCGAATCAAAATGCGTGCCACGTGTCGAAATTCCATTGTGCCGACAGATTACGCATGCCACGTCAGCAAGACAACAGATCAACGCGCTTTGACCGAGTCAACATAAGCCAGCGTCGTGACGTAAGAAGGATTTTGGCGTCGCGACGTTGACCCGAATTTTTGCCTATAAATTGAGCTCATTTGCACCTGATTTGGTGTGCTTTCCTTGGGATTTTTCCCCTGTTTCTAAGGATTGCATCTATTTTTGTAATTAATTAATTAATTTTTATTTTTATTTTTAATTTTAATTTCATTTTTTATTTTTTTAAATATTCTTTATGTTTTGTGTAGTTAAATTTCCGCTGGGGTAAAAGGTGAAACATTTAATATAATTTATCTAGGTAAATCTCACTTAATTATAATTTATAAATTATAATTTAACCAGATTAATTAATGTCAGACTTTATTACCGCCTATATGGTCGGTCTAAATATAAATTACTTTACCGCCTATATGGCTGTCTTTATGTGACAGATAATTAACCACCAGCCTATGGCTGGTGTAATTGGACTAAATAGATTACCGCCTATGTGGCTGGTTTTAAATGTTTAACATTATTAATCCTGAGAAAGCAGAACAAAAATAATTTATATTTTATAATAAGTGAGATTCCTATAAGAAATATTAAATGTGGATCCTCTAACCCCATCATTTTTTTTTATTTCGGGGGAAGTGATGAAACACAATATCCACAAACTTAATAATTGATTTTCTTTTTATGGGCAATTCTTTAGTTTGTTTATTAATGCTTCTTGTTGTCTGATCACCAATAAGATTGATGTGGTAAACTTAAAATGAACTAGACATAGAGATTTTAGGTTTCAGCCTTAGATTCAATAGCCCACGATCTTCCTTGAGGATAGATAACCCTTTAATAGATTTCCTTACAGGATAGACATATACTTGTCGGGCGGGGGTAGCCATAATTGGAACTTAATCTTAATGAATCCAGGTAATTTGGTTGACATAGACATATGGTTCAATTGGGTTATACTGGGTATTTGCATCTGACCATCGACAGAGGCTTTTGCATATCTTCGTGTTCCAGTTTAGCAAACTAATTTATTACACATATATAAGAGAATCAATTCATCTTATAATAATTTTGGTGGAGTCACAACCCTAGATCTTTGAGTCTTTTGTTATTTTCCTTAGTATTTTTTCTTTGTGTCTTTAAGTATTTTTATTTATCAAATCCATATTCAACCAACAAAAGCAATCATTCTCTTCTCCCTATATTAGATACCTGTAAATAAATAGTATCAATAATTAATAACAACAATAGGAATTAAGTCCTTCGTGGGATCGATATTTTTATACTACTTGAACGATATGTGCGCTTGCGTTATATGTGTGTGTTTACGCTGGCCAAGTTTTTGGCGCCGTTGCCGGGACTTATTTTTCTTGAGTTATTAATTTTGAAGCTATCTAATTTACTTGTATCTAATTTTCTTTATTTTTATCTGTAATTTTTATTTCTTTCTTTTGTTTTCAGGTGGTTGAAAAATGGAACATTATTGGGAGATTGAGAGATCACGAGCTTTACTAGAAGATACACCCCAAATCTGGGAGCAATAGTCCGGTTTTCTGAGGCCTGTTGTCCAGCCCAACAACTATCACTGGATGTCAGAATCAAGCAATACTACATTTGCTCATCAGAACGAAATGGGAAGATGTGAGATATGTGATGGTAACCACCCGACCAATCAATGCATATACCTTTCAAAGCGGCAGAATTATTGGAATCATTCAAGGTACGAAGAACCATCATACTTTCCATCTTATCCACCATCCATCTACGATTTTCATCAAGAACCAGAACCATCAGAGGAAGATCAGATGGTTGACATGCTCAAAGATTGGTTCAAGAAACAAGACGAAAAGTTGGATACAATGCTTGAATCAGTCCAAAATCAATTTGAAAGTATTCAGAGACAATCAGCATCCATTCAGAGACTGACAGAACAAACGAGACAATTAACAGAAAATCAGAGCTACATACCTGAAGGAGCATTTTCAGATGATGAAGCCTTTGAATACCAAGCATTTCACGATGACACTTTGGCAGAGGATGAGGCTGAGTAGAATCAGGAATCTGAGGTATCAGTTCTGGAGCCCAAACCAACAGAATCTCGATTTGATTTTTATTATTCTGACTCTGACGAGGATGAAGAAGATGAGCTATTTGTACCAACTGCATCAACAAGGGAGGATGAAACTTTACATCCTCAAAATGAAGATCTTGGAGATTGCTTTGCACAAATGTTTGAAGAAGATCTACCTGAGCCAGTCATATCAGATGATGAAGACCTAAAATCTGACATCTCTTTACATCCTCAGGGTGACACTTATGGAGCATGCATTTCACAGATGACAGGTGAAGAACTGAACGAGGAAATCCTAAAATACATATGTGAAGAAAAGGTGGAGCAAGAAGCAGAGAAAATAGTGAAGCAAATGTCAGACCTTATTGATAATCCAATGCATTCAGGCGAAACATCACTATTTTGGGGAGTACAGATCAAAGACATCACCCAGAAGCTTGACACAATGGAACTTCCATTCAAAGTCAAGCACCATACGAGACCTCATGATTTTCTTTCTTTCTTTTCAGGAACCACTGGAGCAACAAAGGTTAAAAAGGTGGCACAAGCACTGAATGAGACAAAATTCTTTTTGCCACTTTACCGTTGGAAGAGACCATTCAAAAGCAACGCTCATGGGATTGTCTTTAATCGGACATCCAAAACTACGATGAAACCTCATTGACAGACAGATTTCAGTCACGTCTGGCTGAAGATGAAACATTTAGCGCTAGTAAGGAGGCAACCCATGCAATAATTTTAATTATTTATTTTTTTTAGAATTATTTTTAATTTTATGTTATTTTTGCAGGAAAAATAAAGACGGAATATTTTAGGACAAAGCAAGCCAGTGCAAGTAAGGAGTCAGCTCTTGAGACGCGTCCCAGTGGATTTATTCGTCGAAAGACTTGATTTTGCCAAAAAAAAAAAAATCACGCGTCGCGACACGAAAACCCTGCGTGTCGCGACACCAAGGCCACAAAACAAAAACCCTAACCCTAAAAATTGAGCGTTGCGATACGCGTTCGGTAACAGGTCAAAAACCAGCAGCCACCACGCACAAATCTCAATCTCCTTCACCATTTAGCCATTTCCTCTCATTCTTCCACTAAAATATGACCATCCAATCACCAAATCATCAACCAAAACCTTCTAAACTCATCAAATCTCACAAATAACCCAATCATCCACCCACAGATGAACCACTACCACAACCGAAACCAACCACCGACGAGCTTTCACCGATCCACCCACAGCTGAGACCCACTGATTTCTCCTACCCACGGTCGCATAACCTACGACCGAGACACCCATCTCACCCACCGGCCGAGCTCAACCACCGATGGCCGAGACTTTCATCATTCGGTCCACTGCCAAGCACATAAGACACGATCGAGACCCATCAATGTTAGATCCGGTTCGTCAAGCATCATTTCTGGTCATCAAGCAGTGAGTGGTAAAATCGTGAAGGGGTAATTCTCTGCTCTTCAATTTCCGAATTTAAAAAGGGTAAAGGCCGAATTTATGGATACTTTGTGTGGTTAATTTTGTTAAAAATTGGATGCTATTGGATTCGAAACCATTGACAGTGAAGAGGAAGACCAAAAATTTGTGAAATTTATTGTTGATTTGTGTGGTGAATTTGGATATTTGGAAGTGTGGAAAAGATAAAAAAAACTGATTGAATTTCGTAGATTTGGGGGTGAAAATCGGCATTGTTGTGAATTTGGAAAATCTTGAGTTTTTAGAGGAGATTCTGTCAAAATTTTTACTGAAAAATGGTCAGATAGCGATCGTGGTAAGAAGCGTAAATTGGACATAGATCTTAATCGGTAATTTTTCCTGTAGAATTTCAGCTAACCAGGTATTATCTTCTAAACTCTTCTTCTACTGTTTAAGACATTGGGGACAATGTCTCATTTAGGTTTGGGGGAGTGAATTTGTTAATTCGTATCTTGTTTTTAGTTTGTGTGTGTTTTTTTTTATTTTTAGTCCTAAATTTTTCGAAAAACACAAAAAAATTGAAATTTTTTCAAAAATTACAAAAATATTTTACGTTTTTATGTTTTTACTTTGACTAAAAAGGTGAAATTGGTGAGAGATAGCTGTGTAAGGAGATCCCACTCCTAATACGTATCTAAACCTATTTCAGAACAAGTTAATTTTTGTTTATTTCCTTTTAAATTATTTAATTTGTAAATTCTCCATAAAACTGATTAAAATGGATCTTCATATGCTCAGTTGGCAGATATTAACAATACGCATGGTAACATACGGACATGAGCTGTAATTGAAAAGTTTGTAATATTCAGTGCTCTAGTTTAATTGGAGGAAGCATCTTAAAAAGTGATGGAGTAAAAAAAAAACGTCTGAGATCCGAGTTATTAAGTCTGTAAGGATGTTTTAACACCTAGTGCCCTAAAGCCAACTGGTTTGGGAGTCACTGGCCCAAAGCTCTCTACATGGATCAAGGATGTTGCAAAATATATATATCTGAAGTCTGAGTAATTAAGTCTGTAGGGGTGTCTTAACACCTGATGCCCTAAAGACAACTGGTTTGGGAGCCACCGACCCAAAGCTCGCTACATATACGGAAGGTATTGTATATAAATATAAATAAAAAAATTCAAAAATCAAAGAAAAAATCAGAAAAATCAGAAAAATTATTCTATTGCTGCAAAAAGGTTTGAATTCTGATAAAACTTTAGAACAAAAATATTACTCTCTTATCAACTGCACTTGTGACTGTTGTGGGCAAAAATGAGTTGTTTAATATTCTGTTGGCTGTGTATATGGAGAATGGTAAATATAATCGGAGAATTTACTTATTCGGTAATTTAGAAAGAAAGAAAACAACTACTAACTTGGAGTAGAAGTTTCACCTGATTAGTTACTAACTTCTTTATTCTATTTTCTCTTGTCTTTTTGTTTTTGTGTGCATTAGTTTTACTTTCTTTTTACTTTTGTAAAATATTTGTGGGTATCATTGCTGTAAACCATCACGAGACTACAACTCGTCCACTAGGGACACATAGGGGTTTAAAGGCTTGTTGCATACGATAAATGATACGTGCGCTTGCGTTATACGTGTGTGTTTACGTCGGTCACATATCCACTAGGATGTGTCTCAAGAGTCAATGATATATAATGTATTGACTCTTTACTCAGGCCATCTCTAATGAATTGAATTTTATTTTCGTGATTTTCAAACATAGTTCCTGAAGAACGACAATGAGTGTTGCACGTTTAACATGCATATTTATAACAAACACATAATATTTAGTTGTATGTTTCTTAGCATATGTGTTTTTCTCCAAACCAGGTATGTAAGAGATGGCTGAATCAAGAAATTTAAGGACTTCTGTTTTAACCACTTCTTTCATGTAAAGGTTTAACCTTTTTATGGGTGGTCGATGTGTCATGGCATTATCTTTTAAAGGTATTTAGCGTGTGCATTTTATATCTTTTAAAGCCCATCCAATTCTATATTTATGTTCTCATAAAATATTTAGTAACTTGCATTCTTGATCGCTTGTAAGAGACGAAAAAATTACCACATGATTATTGGAGCGGTTGTGAGACCCCTATGGTCGGATCAGTGTCCCGCACAACGGAAATGGGTCTAACCCATAGTAATTATGTATGCGTGTATTTTTAAATATTTTAATGAAATATTATATTCCATTACGAGTGTATAGGGAAAAATTGGGGATGAATCGAGGTCCGGAAAAACCAAAACAGGAAAAAATAGAGATAACACTCACCGCCCGGGCCATGCGTGCGCATTCGCGTAAGTAGTATGCAAAGCTTGCTGCTTGCGCAGCATGACACACATGCTGTTGGAAGAAGCATGCTCATAGCTGCACATCCTGCAAAGATGTGCGCAACTGCACATGCTGCGCTGCAACACAGCAGACCATGTTCTTCTTCTTCATTATTATTATTTTTTAATAAAACCTTATATATTTTTTTTATAAATAAAGACTCCCAAAATTATTTTAATTTCAAAACCAACCTCAACACATGTTATACAACAAACATATATATATATATATATGTATTTGTTTGAATCAAAACACAAATCAAAATAAAATACCACAATGAAATGACTCATTAATAATTTTAGGTCTCTCAAAGATGGTCAAGTAATTCTAGAATGGTAGCCATAGCTCCAAGCTTCCATCTAGAATTCCAAACTCTAATTTTATGTTTATATCCAACATAAATATTTTGACCCAATTACAAGTATATTGTGTTTATGCTTCCAAAGCATCCATACACAATTCATTAACCTAATTTCAACATCTAGTAAACTTGGTTCAAAGATCCAATCTTCTTCTCCTTGTTGAAATATTATGGATAACTTCCAAAGCTAACAAGCTTGATTCCAAGATCCTGTAACGACCGGTAGTTTTTACTACTATATACAACTGTACTGTTATGAAAGAGACGAAGACACATAGAATAAATTATAATGAAACTCTTATATACTCATGGAATGACTTTAGGGACAATCGAAAAATTTCCTCGAAGTCCCGGGACGAGACTGTACGGTATCCCCTTTGGACAGCCCATGGTATTTTGGGCGTAACGTTTTCGTATAAACTCTGATTTTTATGAATTTTATATCGTCGGAAAGTTGAGACCGTGACCTACAATTTATGTGTTGAAATTTTCCCAAATTCGAATCAGAAGCAGATAAAAAACTCAGTCAAAATTATGATAAATAGTGATTTCAGGGTCAAAATGGAAAAATCTCAAATTTTCTTTATTTTTCTACACTCTTCTACAACTTTCTTAATATCAATTAGGTCCACTATATAAGGGGCTACTATTCACCATTTCCAAAAGAAAAATACAAGGAGAAAAAAGAAAAGGAAGAAGAAAAGGGAAGTAAGCTAGTAAGCTTAGCAATAATGGAGGACTTAGAGAATGAAGAAATCCAAGAAAAAGAGGTAAAACCCATTTGACCCAAATCTTGATTTGTTTAATTTTGAAGGTATAAAGGTAGATTAGAGATGATGACATGTTAAGGGTCACATATGGGTGGTTTATATGTAAAGAAATGGGTTGTGGAATTAAATGTTTGAGTTTGAAAAGTTTAAAAAGTTGATTTAAGAATTATGGATTTGGGATTAAATGAGTAGTTAATGATGATAAATTAGTAGTTTAAAATGTTTAGAATTGATATAAAGTGATAGATGGTGTATTTAATTGATTACATTTGCATTGAGGATGAAAATTAGGTAAGAATCGCATAAGAACCAGAAAATACAGAACCTGGGAAGCAGGTCTGCGTCACGACGCAAGAAGACCCTTGTGTCGCGACGCGTGATGGAATTCATGGACAGTTTCTAGGTGCCGCACGTCGCGACGAGCATGACCCTTGCATCGCTATGCGGATACAAAAATTCGGCCAAATTGATTTTAGACCATTCCAGTTCCACCCCAGCATATTAGAGACCACCCTTAAGATCTCGAATCAGTTCTTATGCTCACATTACATTCTAGTACAACATGATATACTGAATTACGACTTTACTCATTTAAAATTAGTGGTTTAGCCTAGTTCTAGAATTCATCTCGTAACTTTTAGTCTGATCAAGATATCACCTTTAGACCATTGCAGGAATTGCGATCTCCTTCGTCGAAGCAGTAAAGTTCAGCCAGTTTCCAAGCACAGTGAGTGGACCCTTTCTCTGTTACTTATTTTCTTTATTTATTTCGTATTTAAATGTCAGACTTATATTTTCTGCAAATAGGGCGTTAGCCAATTTTGCTTTTGTATCATGTATGATTTAACATATTTTGAGAAATGATTTGGAAATATATGTTTTCAGTATGAGTTTTATGTTTTTCGGGGCATGAGGGAAAAACTTACCCCAGTATGTAACTTGAGATAACTTGGAATTGGCGGACAGAGACATGTGCACATGTAGAGGACTAGCGGGACGGCGATACGTAACGCCCCTAGATCCTAGTTTCAGAGCCAGGATGGCGGCATAGGTTCGTGTACCTGGACTATAGTTCAGAGCTTGGGTGGTAGCATAGATCCACACCCCCAGTTCTAGTTTGTGGCTTGGGGGACGGCGATACGTAACGCCCCAAAACCACCAGTTTCAGAGACAATAGTGGCATGCCTTGGGGGACGACGATACGTATGTAGGGGTTTTAAGGGGGAATATCGGTAACACAGCGGAAACGGTGGAAAATCAAATTTTTCGATTTCAAAAAATTTTCTCGGATTAATTAAATAAACTTATTTATTTAATTACCCAATAATCAAATTATGAAATAAAATTCAATAAATCATATTTAAGTGAATTTACCGAATTGCCCTTACACTTGGCATTTTGTTCATTTTAGTCCGAAATTGTTCAAATCAATTTTGGATGATTCTAAATCATTTCTAAGATGAACATAACATGTCCCAAATGTCAAAACACCAAAAGCAACATAAAACCCAAAAAAGCTTCACTTGGCCGAATGCACCATTTGGGGGCATAATGTGCATTTTGCACTTCATGCCTCAAAAACACATCCAAATGAAATCCAATCAACATGAAACTTTATATGCATCATTAAACATCCTAATACACCATATAAATGAGAAGCCCCAAATTTGGAAGTGGTCTTAAACCCTAATTTTTCAATTTCTTCAAATTGGACAAATTAGACCAAATGGTTAAATGCAATACTTCAATCATGTTTTTCTCATCCAAATCAAGTCTCAACACAATGAAACAACTATAGAACAATTCTAGGTCATTAAGAGTGGGTCCATAACTCTAGAATGGCAACAAGGTTCTAAACCTTAAAAGAATGCTTATTACTACACTAGTAATAAACTTCCAGCATCATACATGCATATCACCTTCATCAAAATTTTATCCATCAAAAGTACAAAGAATAAAGAATAGAAAAACTCAAGAACATCACAAGATGTTGCCCACAACAAGAGGAACAAATTACTCTCTAATGGAAGGTTGGAAATACTTACTAAATTCCAAGCTTTTTCCTTGATTTTCTTTCCTTTTCTCTCTACCTTCTTTGTCTTGTTTTAATGGAATTTTGATAAAGTGAATTAGGTTATCTCACCAAATGAAATTAAAAACAATATATACTTACCAACTATTTGGCCTTGGCCGAATTTGGCCTAAAGGAAATACAAGTTACATTAGTTTCATTTCATTTGAAATTTCATTTGCCAAGTTGATAAAAATGATCATTACATTTTAATGACATTTCAACTTAGTCACAATGCAACATGAAAATATAACCATTAATTTAATTAAGGTCATTGCCGAATTTAGCAAAAAATAAAAAGGAAATAGATATTTTCAATTTTAAACAATTAAAACAAATATCCAAGGAAGTCAAATTCAATTTGACAACCTTTTCCTTTAATGTAAAGTCAAACATTTACACTTATAATCATTTCCTAACTTTATCATTTGGTGAGATTTATATTTTTAATTATATTAATCATTTAACAATTAAATAAATAATTAATTAATTAAATACAAATATCTCAAATATAGTGTTATATTTACTTTAAAATATCTCAAATACATATATTAATGATATATGTCAAATAAATTTATTTGACAATTTATTAATGTGTATTTAAAATAATAATATATTAAATACAAATACACATTAATTAGGAAATGACGGTTCGGCCTGTTCGTATGTATTTTTCGTTTAACGTTTAAACGATTTATAAATAATCACCATTATTCATAAAAGTCGCCCTAGTGCTCTACGAGTATATTTCATTAGTGAGACTCTCTAGATTCAGGTATATCCGTCACAAAATCCAATTTCGTGTCCACAATTTACCCACCCGTAAATTATGACGACCACAGATAAACTAGCTGAATCATACAGGTCGAGGTCATTGCATACGTATAATCCCTCCGTCACAGGTATCCAGATAATCCCAGAGATATAGATGTAAACGTCAAATCTCTATAGGTATTATCTCGTCGACGTATCTATTAGCAATCTCTAAATAACAATCGGAACTTACTTCCGAAGTATACTGTGGCCACAGATTTAACAGACTGCTAATTATATATGGACTACCTATGCTCTGTACACAGAACTGACGGATCCTATCTTGATACACACAGGATATCTTGAGGATCGATCCACACCCAATGAACAGGCGGAAGTCTGATTTAAATAGATCGGTGACGTGACTGCCATCTAAGTGTGGAGGATGTCTCATACATCCACAGTGGTATCTCAAGTCGAAGGGCCACTATGCTACTCAACCCGAGAAGATTCTTATTGACGTTGGTGTATCATCTATTAAGAATTTTCGGTGAGTCGTTCAATGTTTATCAACTATAAACACCTACATGTCTATACGAGTCTCCCTAGACTCATGGTTCATTGGGATAAACCATCGGACCAAGTCTCGATATACGACATGTACTGGTCTCAACTGATTTGACTAACCGACCCGTGTTAGTAAATCTTGACCAGGAACCATGTTTGATAATATACATTTAACAGTGACACTTCCCAATGTCAATTACAAACTAACTTTGTAACTGTGTACTGTATTATATATTATCGGCCCTTTGTCTAATATATGCATATCACTAAACCACATTTAGTTTCAATCTAATCGTAATCAGATCGAATACGTATATAAGAACAAGAGGTGCAACCATAAATAAGTAATATTAAGGGAAAATGGGATGTTCGTATTCATGAATCAGACATAAATACGGTCCGGATTGGCGCTCTGAGCACCAACCCCAACAATTTCTCCCACTTGCTCTAGTGCCAATCCACGTTATCATATACACATCTCAATGTGTATCGTATGCACATGGCCCTCAAAAGCTCACCCAGTACTCAAGAGGTAGGCAACAAAAAGCAGGTCCGCTATGACATATTGAGTTTGTCAAACAAACTCCATCGTTTCCCATAGTCAGCATCATTCATATTTTGTAGAATCTAAATTATACATTAATATGACTTTAATGCTACATCAGTATTATGCTATAGCTACTAAGTTGTCCAAGCATTTAGGGATCGAATCCAAAAATACTATGCAGACAACCGCAAACACAACACCAATTTAAAACTTCTAATTTATAAGGTCACTATGCAACTTCATAAGTCAATACTTCATAAGCTGCATCTAATTCTACTCAGTTAGTAGAATCCTTCGTGACACTCCCACTGCATCTTTTGTGACTCTTTATGACGTAGACTGTCTTACGTCATAATTAGTCTCAAAACTAATATGACACTAATGGTTGCTGACTGTATTCTCCATGAATTAGAAACTCGTTCTTAATATCTCAAGGATCACAAAGAACGTGTTTCAAGATCCATCCTATGGTCTATAGGATATCAAAATAACTCGTAACAATTACGATTAAATTAATATCTACATTCGCACATTATAAAGTATTTATTATGTCATCATCAAATGATACATAAAATTGATTAGACTTTCTAATCAATATCTCTTTCGAAAAAGGAATCATCATTTACGAAAGATGAATACTTTATATAATACACACAATAACTGTCCAACAGTTATACTAACTGTCATACAGATAGCCTAGTTATGTCCTTTATTAGATCATATCTAATGTACGAATAATAGGAGTATCTCACAAGTCTCTTGGTTTTATATCTTATATAAAACTTTATATCGTATATAACAGAGACTACTCCCACTGTTTTCACGGAGTAAAGAAGACTTAGGTAAATCTTTTACCTCACAAACATCTCATTATTACTATAATAATGATAATGTTGTAAGGATATATAACACTAGAAAGTTATTTGTACGCTCCCACTAACCCTTCAATCACATATGTATTCTCTATACTTTGACAAGATCAGACAATCTGACGATATCAAAAACAGAGAACACAGATTTCGGAAGACTTATCCGAGTCTACAATAGGCTCTATAAGCTAGCACAAAACTGCGATCTCAGCAGAACACAAACTCTAGGGCCATTCCAGAATGAACTATTCAAACAAAGAAATCACAACTGATCTCTTATCTGAATAAGTCATTCAAAAAAAAAACGCCATTTTGCATTCTTTAGTTAAAATGTACAGTTTAATATTAACATTAACCAATATATCTCTAATTGTTCAATTAGTGTGACTGGAGATAATTTTTCTCAGAATCTACAATAGATTGCTGTGTATAACTTTTCTCACTGTCATACTGTAAAGATCAAACCTTTAACAAGCTCACACCGCTTTCGCTGTGTAAGCAATTAGCACATATCATGAACTAATTCATAATGAAAGAGTAATCAAGTTCAAAACTTGATCGTAGTAAGTTATGAACAATCTTAGATCTATGGTTCAATGGTGAACTTCCAGAATCGATATCAAATATCGCTTCCATTATAAGTTATAGGATAAATTTTTCTTCAATAAGAAAACAACAGAACCATTAAGTATCAAATACTCGTGAATGATTCTGTTATCCTATTGGACTTGTACGGAAGATGTATAAGGGTTGTTTCATCTTATTAATTACATAGTTCCAATTATAATTTATCATTCTCACGTTTGACTTCAATAAGTCAAGTCTTTGCTACAATTGTTAACATCCGATGTTACACACCAAGTAATAAAATAATTTTATTACTTAGGATCATAAGAAAGATATTCTATTAAATAGAATACAATATTCTATTAAACAGAATAAACGATAAACTTTTACTTATACCTCCAATGTGTAATTAATTTCCATTATATAATTATTATATAAAAGAAATATTCAAATCTTAAACTTTTCAAGATTCGGATTTTCTACCTGTACATATCATATATGCAACTGTAGAAAATAATGGAACATTAATTAAAGAGATGAATTAGTGTTACTGGAGCATAACCCCAAGAGTATTGAAACTAATTCGGTAACATTCAATATCAAACGAATCAAATCATATAAGATTCGATTGCTCCCACTACTCAACTCCATCAAGATGGAATCGTGGAAGATTAATATTGAACAAGAATCATATTCATTGAATAACCTTAGAACTAATTGCTTTAAATTCATACATTTGATCGTATCAAAAATCTTTGAACATTTCAAAAACATGTAATGAATTTTAAGGATCAAGTTTTCAAAATACTTCAGATTGAATATATTTGAACAAGTCAAAAATGTTCAATCTACGTTTCATCAGAACAGATTGAAAGTTCTTGATACTTTCAAGACTTTCAATATGTGTTCCTTCAGAAACACGTAACTAAGTTATGACAATTCATCAACTAAGTTACGAAATAAAGAAAACCACCTTAAGCAATTATTATTTATTAAACTACATACATCCAATGTATCAGTTAAATAAATTTGGTGGTCCAATGACAATCATTGGTTAAACGAGATCTTAATCACTTTCCTGAATACAATATTCATTAAATGGATAAGGATGTGTGGTGTGATCTCGTATCAAACCATCCTTTACCATACGGAATAAGCATCTAATTCTTAAGTGATTAAACTCATAAAGCATCGTTCTAAATTATTTACTTTAACGAATAATTTTTCTTAATGTTTATCTTTACGTCAATGACACTACTAGTTATATTTAAAATATATAACAATTATTTATAAAGAACAAGTAACTATCCAATAGTCGCGAGTTCTGATATCAAATATCAAAACAATCGTTAACTAATATTTTTAAATAACTAGACGGAGATCTGGTATCCAATACCTATAGTTGTAGTATTGTGAAAATCGATATTTTCTATACATAACTATACACATCTCTTTTCTTTAGCTTTACTATTTGCATTCAACTATTCACAACAATTGTAAATAATTGATTAGCAAATCGTGTCGGACACATTGCCTCTAAAGGTAATTAAAGCTAAGAAACGTCATTACTAGATAAACAAATACCTAATGGGGCTTTCTTAATGCCAGTCAAGAATCTCGAGACATGAACTAATTCAAGTCAATTCTTACTGCATAAGAAACTATTCTCTCTAAAGTATTATATCCTAAAGGGATATCTATCTAGATTATCTATCATGACTTAGAAACTAAGTCACTAACCATCTTGATTTTGAAGAAAATCGGACAAAAGTTCCCGATGGTTTTAGACCAATCTAATAATATCCTAGTTTAGTAGTATCTAGAACCTATTCTAGAATAACTGCAACCAAGAGTCAAGTCAGATAACATATCAAAATATGTGTGCAGTGAATTAAAAGTTTAATTCTATCTAATATAGATTAAGGAAAACAAACAAGCGGCTATTTCCATAATAATACACACTGCCTAAGTTAAGGAATTTTAAACTTAGTAGTGCCTCCCACTATTCTACGTAATACCGTAATCCCCAACGGAAAAACGAGAATTCAATATTTAAATCGAATTCCATAATGGGAAGTGGACCCCATGAATATATTTCGACTCACAGCAGAGGCACGGTCTCGCCTACATATATTCACAGGTAGACAACTCATTGTCAATCACTCACTAGTGATTCCGAGGTTCCGGTCCTGGTCGTTTCTCGTTGTCGCTGCTAAGGCAGGCCCACAAGGAGACGTACCAAGGTTAAATTCGTCAATGATAAACTCAAGTTACTTGCGTAACCCTGACAGCTAGGGCACGTTCAGGATTCCGCTTTCGCTTGAATTTATCTAGTATCTAATATACATCCGGCATAAATAAATCTCTATCGGCTACACCCTCACAGCAGAGGCACGGTCTCGGATGTAGTCACGGAAAAATATTTATAAACCGTATTGACAAGACGGACCAAGAAACAAGTATTCCAAATACTAGTTACTTTAAAAACCTTATTAAGCGGGGATATTCCATTAAAAATCTAATCAAATTAGATTATAACATGCATGTACAAAATCAAGAAAACATGATTAAACATTGAATAAAACAAGCTAATCATTTTATGGAGGCCTAGAATCAGACTCGCTCTGATACCATTTTGTAGGGGTTTTAAGGGGGAATATCGGTAATGCAGCGGAAACGGTGGAAAATCAAATTTTCCGATTTCAAAACTTTTTCTCGGATTAATTAAATAAACTTATTTATTTAATTACTCAATAATCAAATTATGAAATAAAATTCAATAAATCATATTTAAGTGAATTTACTGAATTGCCCTTACACTTGGCATTTTGTTCATTTTAGTCTGAAATTGTTCAAATCAATTTTGGATGATTCTAAATCATTTCTAAGATGAACTTAACATGTCCCAAAATTTCAAAACACCAAAATCAACATAAAACCCAAAAAAGCTTCACTTGGCCGAATGCATCATTTGGGGGCATAATGTGCATTTTGCACTTCCATGCCTCAAAACACATCCAAATGAAATCCAATCAACATGAAACTTTATATGCATTTATAACACATCCTAATACACCATAAATGAAAAGACTCAAATTTGGAAGTGGTTAAACCCTAATTTTTCAATTTCTTCAAATTGGACAAATTAGACCAAATTGGTTAAATCCAATACTTCAATCATGTTTCTTCCATCCAAATCAAGTCTCAACACAATGAAACAACTATAGAACAATTATAGGTCATTTAAGAGTGGTTCAATAACTCTAGAATGGCAACAAGGTTCTAAAACCTTAAAAGAATGCTTATTACTACACTAGTAATAAACTTCCAACATCATACATGCATATCACCTTCATCAAACTTTTATCCATCAAAAGTACAAAGAATAAAGAATATAAAAACTCAAGAACATCACAAGATTTTACCCACAACAAGAGGAACAAATTACTCTCTAATGGAAGGTTGGAAATACTTATTAAATTCCAAGCTTTTCCTTGTTTTTCTTTTCTTTTCTCTCTACCTTCTTTGCCTTGTTTTAATGGAGTTTTGATAAAGTGAAAAGGTTATCTCACCAAATGAAATTAAAAACAATATATACTTGCCAACTATTTGGCCTTGGCCGAATTTGGCCTAAAGGAAATACAAGTTACATTAGTTTCATTTCATTTGAATTTCATTTGCCAAGTTGATAAAAATGATCATTACATTTTAATGACAATTTCAACTTAGTCAACAATGGCAACATGAAAAATATAACCATTATATTTAATTAAGGTCATGGCCGAATTTAGCAAAAAATAAAAAGGAAATAGATATTTTCAATTTTAACAATTAAAACAAATATCCAAGGAAATCAAATTCAATTTGACAACCTTTTCCTTTAATGTAAAGTCAAACATTTACACTTATAATCATTTCCTAACTTTATCATTTGGTGAGATATTTATATTTTAATTATATTAATCATTTAACAATTAAATAAATAAATAATTAATTAAATACAAATATCTCAAATACATATATTAATGATATATGTCAAATACCTTTATTTGACAATTTATTAATGTGTATTTAATAATATTATATATTAAATACAAATACACATTAATTAGGAAATGACGGTTCAGCCTGTTCGCATGTATTTTTCGTTTAATGTTTAAACGATTTATAAATAATCACCATTATTCATAAAATTCGCCCTAGTGCTCTACGAGTATATTTCATTAGTGAGACTCTCTAGATTCAGGTATATCCGTCACAAAATCCAATTTTGTGTCCATAATTTACCCACCCGTAAATTATAACGACCACAGATAAACTAGCTGAATCATACAGGTCGAGGTCATTGCATACGTATAATCCCTCCGTCACAGGTATCCAGATAATCCCAGAGATATAGATGTAAACGTCAAATCTCTATAGGTATTATCTCGTCGACGTATCTATTAGCAATCTCTAAATAACAATCGGAACTTACTTCCGAAGTATACTGTGGCCACAGATTTAACAGACTTCTAATTATATATGTACTACCTATGCTCTGTACACAGAACTGACGGATCCTATCTTGATACACACAGGATATCCTGAGGATCGATCCACACCCAACGAACAAGCGGAGGTCTGATCTAAATAGATCGGTGACGTGACTGCCATCTAAGTGTGGATGATGTCTCATACATCTACAGTGGTATCTCAAGTCGAAGGACCACTATGCTACTCAACCCGAGAAGATTCTTATTGACGTTGGTGTACCATCTATTAAGAATCTTCGGTGACTCATTCAATGTTTATCAACTATAAACACCTACATGTCTATACGAGTCTCCCTAGACTCATGGTTCATTGGGATATACCATCAGACCAAGTCTCGATATACGACATGTACTGGTCTCAACGGATTTGACTAACCGACCCGTGTTAGTAAATCTTGACCAGGAACCATGTTTGATAATATACATTTAACAGTGACACTTCCCAATGTCAATTACAAACTAACTTTATAACTGTGTACTGTATTATATATTATCGGGCCTTTATCTAATATATACATATCACTAAACCACATTTAGTTTCAATCTAATCGTAATCAGATCGAATACGTATATAAAAACAAGAGGTGCAACCATAAATAAGTAATATTAAGGGAAAATGGGATGTTCGTATTCATGAATCAGATATAAATGCGGTCCGGATTGGCGCTCTGAGCACCAACCCCAACAACGTAATGCCCCAAAGTCATGGATTTGCATTGCTGGCTACAGTTAGGTGTATGGGGGGATGACAATACGTAACACCCTCATACTTCAAGGTTTTCAGACACATAGTAGTTCACAGAGAACAGATTTTCAGTAAATAGTTTTACAGAAAATCAGATTTTCAGAAATAGTTTTCAAAAACCAGAGTTTCAAAAGTAGTTTTCAGAAAGATCAGTTTTATTGAAGAGATTTCATATGAAGTGATTTTTCTAAAACTTTAGTTTTAAAGACCTAATGTTTTGATTTGAATTTTTCAGTTTTCTTGTCCACTCACTTAGATCGAATAGTGATATAACCCCCCACTCCCAATTTTCTGTGGTTGCAGGTTTGCTTGGAGGACGAGCTCGGGAGGATGAATATGTTAGGGTTGGTGCTCCGAGTGCCAATCCGGATCGTATTTATATCCGATTCATTAATACAAGCGGTTCAATTTTCCATAATATTACTAATTTTACTAGTAGCACCCTTGTCTTTTATACACTTATTCGATCTAATCTAATTACGATTAGATCGAAACTAAATCTGGTTTAGTTATACGTGTATATTAGACAAAGACCCTAGGATTTACAGTATAGTGTGCAGTTACAACGTAGTTTGTAATTGACATTGGGAAGCACACTATTAGTTGTTTATCCTTAAATGAAGTTCCTGGTCAAGATTTACTAACACGGGTCGGTTAGTAAAATCCGCTGAGACTAGTACATGTCGTATATCGTGACTTGGTCCGATGGTTTATCCCAGTGAACCATGAGTCACGGGAGACTCGTATAGACATGTTGGTGTTTATTTGAACAGACACTGAACGACTCACTGAAGGTTTCCTAATAGATAATACACCAACGTCAATAGGAAACTTCTCGAGTTGAGCGAGCATAGTGGTTCTTCGACTTGAGATACCACCGTGGATATATGAGCTATCCTCCACACTTTGTTGGTAGTCACGTCAACGATCTAGCCATGATCAGACCTCCGCCTGTTCGTTGGGTGTGGACTAATGCTCATGATATCCAATGCGAATCAAGATAGGATCCGTCAGTCATGTGTACAGGGCATAAGCATCTAGCACCTATTAATGATCTAGTAAATCCATGGCCATGGTATAATTTCAGAAATCAGTTCCGAGTGTTATTTAGAAATCGTAAATTTAAAGTCGACTGTATTATGCCGAACAGATTTGACGTTCTCATCTATATCCTATGTATAATACAGATAGCCTATGACAGAGGGATTATACGTATGCAATGACCTCAACTTGCATAGTTTAGCGAGATTATCTGTGGTCGTCATAATCCATGAGTGGGTGAATTATGGACTCGAAATTGGATTTCGTGACGGATAAACCTAAACTTAGAGAGTCCCACAATATGAAGTGTACTCATTGAGCACTTGGGAAATGCGATATGAATAATACGGATTATTCATAATACTTCACCAGATTAAATGAGTTAATTCAGATCGTTTAATCGTTAAATGATAACACATGCATTGGGGATAATACGATTAGATACATAATACGATTAGATACACAATAAATATTTGTCAAATGAGATTTTGACACATGTCATAAATATATGTATTTATTATTTATTGTAAATAAAAAAATACATATATAATAATAAATTTATAAATTGATTATTTGATATTTAATTGTTAAATATTAGAATGATTAATTAATTCAATCTTTTTCATTAAATGTTATGAAATGTGGTGAGTTATTATTGGTGCACTTGGCATGTATTTATTAAGCTAAAGGTGTGTAATTTTGATTGGCCACCAAAAAGGCTTAATAATTTATTATTGATTTAATTTGATTAAAACCACCAAATTCCATTTTATCCCTCTCAATTTTCGTGAATCACCTTATTTAAAGTGAAAAAATATTTTCTCTCTCTTGTTGTCTTCTACCTTGGCCGAGAGTCTCAAACAAGAAAGATGAAAAATGGGTTTCATTGATCCTTGATGATTCAAGCACAAAGATTGAAGGAAAATCAAGAAAAAACTTAAGGAACTTTGGAGATTTAAGGTAATTCTTCCAAATCCAAAGCTTGGAAATATTGTTTCTTGTTTCTTGACAATATAGAAGGGTTCTAGGGTTCTTTTAAATCTGAAAATTTGGGGCTTTTGGCTTTGGTGGATGAATTGAAGGTGGTACTGCATGTGTGAAGTAAATTTGGAAGTAATTAGTGTAATTAGTTTCCAAATTATTCAATTGTTGAAGAGTTGCCATTCTAGAGTTGTTGATCCACTCTTAGATAGCCTAAAATTTTTCTAGAGTTGTTCATATGTTGTGGGACTCATTTGGTGATTGATTAATTAGATTAATCTTGTTAAAAATTGGATTAAAGCATGAATTTTTGGGCAATTTCGTTTTCTATTTTAACCTGGAAATAAATATGATTTTTTGATGAAATTGTTGTCTTTAGAATGTTTTGGATGTAATTTGGTTGTTGTCACAATTTCCGGAAAGTGTTTCTGACTTGAAATAAGCGAAAATGGCCAAAAACGGCGTTATCCGGTAGATTTTGAGCCAACCAGGTGACGACTGTCCAAACAGTGAGGAAGCCCATGAACTGCCCCGAAACTATTGGAGCTGACCTGGGCAGTTTCCATAAGCGTCGGGTAGTCGGTTCGGTCAAAAACGCGTTTTAGGCAATTTTGCGGAAAAACGGTTTTCATAAAAGTTTCGCGAGTTTTCAACTTGTTTATGTCAATATTTGATATTGAATAAATAGGTTTAGGTGAAATATGAATAATTATTCATATTAGATATTGAATAATTTATTCGGTATTTTGAAAAAGTTTTAAAATATGATTTCGCCCGACCCGCGCCTCTGCTGCGCCCATCGCATAAAACCGCAACAGGATACTGATGCAATCACTAGGGTTTGGAGTCCACCAGTTCAGAGTCAAAGAGAAAGTAAAGTTGCATGTATACGCTAATGTAGTATAAGTCGTTATAAGTGTCTGTTAATGTTTGTAAAGAGAAGTATATTTGAGTATACAGTTATGAGAAACAAAAGCATTTTATATTGTTGAGTTGGGCTATGGTCCATGTGCATGACTTTGCATTTAGATGGTTTAGAATACAGTTGGGAAGTCAGAGGCTAATGTGGTTAGTACTGCTATCCCCTGCCGGTAACATCTCCCAGATTCGGGGATGTTACAGATCCAATATTCTTCTCTTTGTTGAAATATTGTAGAGAACTTCCAAAGCTTCTCTTAATACTTCTTTTACTTAGGTTAATATCTCTAAATCTTGCTTTTTTAGCCTTCTCAAGCTTAAATTTCTTACGCTTAATTAAAAACTTGCTCAAGCTTGCCTTTTATAGTGAAGCTTATGAAATTTTTAATTAATAAAAGTCTTAATCAACTTTTAGGCGGGCTTAATCCAATTTATCCAAATATGTAGATTAGTACTAACACTTTAGTTCATTTTTCATCTTTTCATTGGTCAAGGTAATCTAACTCTTAGTTAAGGACAATCAAGATTTCTTTAAGATTTATTTTCATAGGGCTCATCTCTAGCTTCATTAAGTTTTCAAATTAAATTTTGATGCAAATACTTCACATTTGTGATGCGAGCCATTGGTTAATCAACAATTTCACCAACTCAAGTTGCTTTGCATACTCAATATTTGAGTTGTCTTTTGACACGAAAGTACTCATGGGGTTCACGATACTCCCGATAACTAAACACTTCAAACAACGAAGTAGATTTTGTGAGATTTACCATTTTTTCTCTTTTCTCATTTTTTCTTTTTCTTTTTTCACACATTTTTTTTCATTTTCATTTGCGTCATCTCCTTAACATAGTATCAATCTCAGTCTTAACTTTGGAAAATGGTCAAATGGATGTCGAATGCTATGACTATTTCTACAAGTTATGCTAGCATAAATTCTATTAGGTGATCAAGTAATAAACCTCAGTATGATAAGAAAAGAAAGATGTGAAGCAACAGTCATGCATGGGAGTGGTATCCTTCAGGATTATGTATATTTTCTTCGTCGATCAAGTCTTGAATCCCATGATTCAGGCGAGCGCATCTTTCAGTCTCATGGCCATGAGCATGATGAAATGTACATTAGTAGGCTAGGTTGCCATATTTATTCATCGGTTATGGGTCTAACGGCTTCAAGAGACCCTGATTTTCTAGCTCTTCAAGTACTTGGTATAACAGTCTTCCCATGTTGGGGAAGTGTCGCTACTGGATGGTGTTTACTTCAGTAGTTTCATTTCCTGAAGTCTCTCTTCCATTATTATTCTTAAATTGCCCTTGGCCGTAAAGCTTCTTGTTCTCCGCTTCCTCATCTTCTATGTCCATGACAGTCTCATTCAACTGTCGGAAGTCTGTTATCATTGAGGTCATTCTCTTCAGCTTGTTATAGATAGAGGGTCTGGTGCCCTTGATAATCATTTTTATTTGAACCTTCTCCGAGGGCCGTGATAATCATTTTCATTTTTACCGTCTCCATTTGCTCCCTAAATTTTTGGAGCTCGGCCTCAGTCTGAGTTTTGGCCATTTTGCTTGTAGCATATTCAGCCATGTCGTCGTCATCTAAAATAAGAGTTTCTTTAGCCATATAATTTTCAGGCTCCACATGCCTCTTCTCATTAGTTTTAACCCTTGTTGTATGAGGTGTGATCAGGTTGGCTACAACATTAGTTAGTTTTTGCAGCCGTTCTACCATTTTGTTCATGGCGGTTTCCTTCTGGTCTACTCGAGAATTGTCGTTACTGGCCATTTCAGAGTCCATTAGCTGTCTCTTGACTAATCTACCCTGCTCTCTAACCCAACAAGCTGTTATGATGGCTGCATCACATAGATATGACCACCGACTTGGTTCGGTTTCAGGTCGGAATCAAAATCAGTTCCGATATTTTAATTAATTTTAATTTTAATTTTAAAAAATAAAAATAGGATTTCAAATTTATTTAAAATTATTAATTTGAATTTATATTACATTAAATTTAAAACTTAAATTAAAAATAAAATAAAAGATCTTGAACTTAAATTTTGAAAAACTAAAATTGTCTACGTATCATCTAGGGGTAAGAGAAATCAAATCTCACATAATTTCATTATATTTTTTTTAGATAGTTCCCCATTACAATTATTTACTCATCATCATTATCCGTGTCTGTTGTCGATCCTTTAGCTCTCGTTCCGCTTGCACTTGCAGATGGATTATCGAACAAGTCTTCAAAGTCATCGGGGGCATCTTCTTGTTGCCTCAGATCAGCTCGGGTACAATCATCCATACATGTTGTTGTTTCCAAAGTGATTGGATATAATGAAGACCGTCCCGCTTCCAAAATATTACCTCTTAAGCTGAAAGCTTCTTCAACCGCAACAATGGAAACATGTGCTGCCAACACCTTTTTAGTAATAATTGATAAAACAAGATAGACAGTTTGATGTCGATTCCACTAGTCAAGTACTTGAAAATTTTTACTTACTAAACTTTCAGGAGGAAAATCAAAATTGGTAGATAAATAATTATCTAATTCCGGGTTGTTAGTCGTGCTATTCCTCTGTTTTTTATTTCGTTATAGTAACCAACGATCACCTACGCTAAGTCCTGAATGTATTATGAGTTCACTATTTGATTGTCCTGATGATTGCAAGTTATATTTACTAACATAATCATTAAATAAATCTATTAAATAATTTTTATTCAATCTATTATTTTTCTAATATTAATTTCATCATCTATTCCTAAAAGTACATAGTAAGTTTGTAAGCCACTATTCAAATATTCTAATTAAATTTAGGATAAAAACCTATGGCAATAAGATAAAGCAATGAAATATTTTTAAAATAAGTCAACCATTTTCTCTTCATAACAGCAATAGCTTCAATTAAAAAATATCATTAACATTTGAACTTTAAACGTACTCATATAGAGTACCAACAATATTCAAACATTCAACAAGAAATAAAGTTGTTGTAGGATAATAAACTCCACTAAAAAGATGTGTAGCATCATTAAAATTTTTTAAAAGTTTTATAATTTTCCACAAATAACCCATTGACTAGACAAAAGTGTTATATGTTGAACATGTTGGGAAAAAAACTACATAATACATCTTTGTATTGAAAAGCTTGAGTTAAAAGAAAATAAGTTAAATTTCAACGAGTTGGAACATCTCGTGAAAATTTTACCGATTTAAAACCATTTAATTTTCAAATTTTGGCCCATTCTCTCATGACATTAGAATATGACCAAGTACAATTAAGTGCAATCTTAATAGGATTAATGTGATGTTCTAAAAAAGGCATACAATCTTGAATTCATAAATTAAGGACATGACATGTGCAACGAACATGAAAAAATCGACCCCCAAATTTAGTTGGCATATTTCTTTTAAATCTCTAATTGATGCAGTATTTGCAGATGCATTGTCAAAACCAATTGTTAAAATTTTACCTAATAAATCATATTCATAAAAAATACTTTAATCATTCTTTAAATATTTTGTGCAGTATGTTGCTTATCAAAAACTCTAAATGCAATAAGTTATTTTTACATGTTCCATGATGTATCAATCCAATACAAGTCACACCCACGTATGAGTGTGCTTGCCAATGGCCACTCCAAATATTAGAACAAATAGAAAAACGACATTGAATATCTTTAAATATTTCATTTAAAATAATTTAAAAATTTAAAAATTTTATTATATTTTTAGGGATTATACAGGCAGTAAGATTTAAAGCATTTCGAACATAATTAGTAAAAGTAATTTTTTCACTAAAACTTAAAGAAAGATTTGCCATACAAGTAAAATTAGCAAATTCTTCTATAATTTTAGCATCATAATATTTAAATAAATCTAAAGAATTCGTACCTCTACTAGATGAAGCGTACCAGCCCATTTGAGTTTGTGTTGTATCAAGTCTAATTTCAACAACATGAGGTCTAGCCAAGTGTTTGTTCATACTGCCATAGCCGTCAATAAATTTGTAAGATACACCATAATAGTTGCATATTGCTCTTGGACCTTCATTTTCAGTCTCGACTAAATGAAAATGAATTTTGAAAATATCGGAAGATCGAGACTTAACTTCTCTTCTCCATGTATCGATACTTTGGCCGCTCTCTTGGGTTGACACATTGGATATGGTGTTCTCAAATGAGCTTGTCATTTATTGTTAATATTGAAGAATTGAAAAATTAAATCAATAGGAGAAATTGAAGATGAGGGAATTAAAGAAATTGAGAGAATTGATAATTGGTGTGTTAAGAAAATAAACAATGACCCCGATTTATACATTTTTGGATTATTTTTGTGAAACTCAAATTGCCTCTAAAACTAGTCATTTTATTAATATTTTAAGGGTAATTTAGTAATTATATATATATATTGTATTAAAAAAATAAATTAAAGGCAGAATGGAGTCGTTGCTCCCTGCTGTCTGCCCAATGGTTCCAACCAGAACCGTGGAACCGTTTGGAACCAGACAGTTCCAATGAGTCCGGTTGGAACCATCCAGTTCTATTCGATTCGGCTAGGGTAGAACCTTAACCGAACTGAACAAATCAGGTTCGGCTAGGATAGAACCCTAACCAAACCAAAAAAATCAGGTTCCGGTTTCGATTGTAACCGAAATCGATCAGTTCGTTTTCAGTTACAATCAAAACCGTGGCCAAGTCTAGCATCACAAAGTGTTAGCATGATATATGTTAGGATTGATGCTCAGAGTGCCAATCCGGATCGTATTTATGTCCGATTCATAAATACAAGCAATTCAATTTTCCATAATATTACTTATTTAATGGTAGCACCTCTTGTCTTTTGTACACATATTCGATCTAATTACGATTAGATTGAAACTAAATATGGTTTAGTGATACGTGTATATTAGACAAAGACCCTAGGATTTACAATATAGTGTGCAATTGCAACGTAGTTTGTAATTGACATTGAGAAGCGTACTATAAGATATATATTCTTAATAAAGTTCCTGATCAAGATTTGCTAACACGGGTCTGTTAGTAAAATCCTATGAGACCAGTACATGTCGTATATCATGACTTGGTCCGATGGTTTATTCCAATGAACCATGAGTCTTGGGAGACTCGTATAGACATGTAGGTGTTTATATAAACACTGAATGACTCACCGAAGATTTCCTAATAGATGGTACACCAACGTCAATAGGAATCTTCTCGAGTTGAGCGAGCATATTGGTCATTCGACTTGAGATACCACAGTGGGATATATGAGTTATCCTCCACACTTTGATGGCAGTTACGTCATTGATCTATTTAGATAAGATCTCCGCCTGTTCGTTGGGTGAGGACTGATGCTCATGATATCCAGTGCGTATCAAGAGAGGATCATGCACGTGTTTAAGATCTAGTAAATCCATGACATAGGCATCCTGCACGTGTTTACGATCTAGTAAATCTATGGCCGTGGTATAACTTCGGAAATCACTTCCGAGTGTTATTTAGAGATCGTAAATTGAAAGTCGACTATATTATACCGAAAAGATTTGACGTTTTCATCTATATCCCAAGTATAATATGGATAGCCTATGTCAGAGGGATTATACGTATGCAATGACCTCGACTTGCATAGTTTAGCGAGATTATCCGTGGTCGTCATAATTCATGAGTGGGTGAATTATGGACACGAAATTGGATTTCGTGACGGATAAACCTAAACTTAGAGAGTCCCACAATGTGAAGTGTACTCGTTGAGCACTTGGGCAACACATTATGAATAATACAGATTATTCATAAAACTTCACCTTATTAAATGAGTTAATTCGGATCGTTTAATCAGTTAAATGATAACACATGCATAAGGGCATTTTTGGTCAATCGTAATTATTAAATATTTGTATTTGATACAAAATTTGATTCGATACATATTAATTATTTGTCAAATGAGATTTTGACACATGCCATTAATATATGTGTTATTTAATGTAAATAAAAATACATATATAATAATAACTATATTAATTAATTATTTAGATATTTAATTGTTAAATATTTGAATAGTTAAATAATATCTATATTTCATAAATGTTATGAAATATGTTTACTTATTATTGGCGCAAATGGCATGATTTAATTAAACTTAATGTGTGCAATTATGATTGGTTAACATAAAATTTAATATATATTTAATTGGATTAAATATGGTAATTGGACAAAAATGCCCCATAAAGTCAGCAAAATGGTTTTAATTTAATTTTTTTTATTTTCTTCTTCTATTCTCCACCATGGCCGAAACTTAACAAGAACAAATGCTCTCAAACTTGATTTGATGAAACAAAGGAGGAAAAGGAAGAAAATCAAGGAAAAAGCTTAGGAAATTAAGGAATTAAAGGTAATCCTATATATCTCTAAGATAAAAAGAATGTTTCTTGTTTTCTTGATGATATAGTATGATTCTAGGGCTTCCGTTTCCTTAAGAATTTGGGCTTTTGGTTTTGGTGGATGGATTTGGAAGTAAAGTGCATGTGTGAAGTTGATTTGGACGATATTATTGTAATTATTGTCCAATTTTTTCATTAGATGATATGTTGCCATTCTTGAGTGTTATGACCACTCTTGTAATGCCTACAATTTTTCTTGGGTGGTTCATGTGTGGTGACTTTGATTGGTGTTTTGATTAATTGGATTAATCTTGAAAAAAATGGATTTAAAGCATGAAAATTGACAAATTTGTGTTCTGGATCAGATCTGAAAAAATCAGTGAATATGTAGATGAAATTGATGTCATATAAATGTATTGGATGTGTTTTGGGTGTTGGAACAATTTCCGGAAATTGTTTCGGAGTTGAAATAAGCGAAAATGGTGAAAAACAGCGTTACCGGGTGACTTTTGAGCCAACCGGGTGACGACTGCCCTAACACTATTGGGGCTTACCTGGGTAGTCCCCATAAGTGTTGGGTGATCGGTTCGGTCAAATAAAACATTCTGCGGAAAAATATTTTTCGTAAAAGTTTCCCGAAGTTTCTACCTTATTTATGTCATTATTTGATATCGAATAAATGTGTTTAGATGAAATATGAATAAATTATTCATATTAGATATTGAATAATTTGTTCGGTAATTTGAAAAAAATTTAAAATTACGATTTCGCCCGAACCGCGCTTCCGCCGCGCCATTCGCCCAAAACCCCAACAAAAATGATATCAAGACAGGTCTGATGCTTCATCAATTACATTAGTCATGCTTGAAATATGATATGTAATCCAATTTTAATGTTCGCACATGCATATAATCTATACGTTTCTTGAATTTTCGGTTCTACGCTAACGGAAACGTAATTGAAATTTAATGGTTAAATTGAGTTATGTTTTCTAAGGTAGAATTGAGTTGTTTAGAAAATGATTTAAATTAAAATTCTGAATTTGATATGGAGCAATGCTTCGTTGAGGAATATCCCCGCTTAAAATATGGCTGTAAAGTAACGTGTATTGGATGCATATTTCATGGTCTGTCTTGTCAATACAGTTTATGGGTAACTTTCTATGGCTGCATCCGAGATCGTGCCAAAGCAGTGAGGGTGTAGTTGATATAATTTTATCCATGCCGGTTGTATATTGATACTAGACAAATTCAAGTGAAAGTGGAAATCCTGAACGTGCCAAAGCTGTCAGGACTATATCGATAGCTTGAGTTTGTCATTGGCAAGTGAAGCCTTGATACGCCTCCTTGTGAACGTGCTAAAGCTGTCATAACGAGAAACGGTCAGGACCAAAATCAGGAGTCACTGGTGAGTGATTGACAATGAGTTGTCTACCTAATGAATATACGTAGGCGAGATCGTGCCAACGCTGTGAGTCGAAATATATTCATGGGATCATACTCTCACTATGTAATTCGATTTAATTATTGAATTCCTGTTCTCCGTTGGGGATTACAGTATTACGTAAAGTAGTGGGAGACACTGCTGGGTTAAAAATCCATAACTAAAGCAGTGTGTAATTTTATGGAATTTGATGCTTTTGTTTTTCCTTTATTCTATATTGTTTATAGAATTATACTTCTAATCCATTGCATAACATATTACTTGAATATGTTTTCTGACTTTACTTATGGTTCCGTATTTCTAGAATAGGTTCTAGAATGACAGTAGACTTAGATATTGTTAGATTAGTTCAAACCATCGGGAACTGTTGTTCCGATTTTCTTGAAAAATCAAGATGGTTGGTGACTTGGTTACTAAGTCACGATTAGTAATCTAAATAGATATCTGTTTTAGATAGAGTTATCTAGTAAGGATAGTTTCTTATGCAGTAAGAATTGACTTGAATCAGTTCATGTCTCGAGATTCTTGACTGGCATTAGGAAAACCCCATTAGTATTTGTTTATCTTATAATGACGTTTCTTGGCTTTAGTGACTTTTAGAAGTCACGTGTCTGACACAGTTTGCTAATCAATCATTTGTAATTATTGTTAATAATTGAACGCAAATTATAAAGCTAAAGAAATGAGATATGTATAGTTGTGTACAGAGAATATTGATTCTCACAATACAACAACTATAGGTATTGGATACTAGATCTCCAGTCTAGTTATTTAAAATAATGTTTAATGATTGTTTTTGATATTTGATATTAGAACTTGCGACTATTGGATAGTTACTTTTTCTTTATAAACAGTTGTTACATATTTTAATAAGATTAGTAGTGTCATTGATTGAAAGATAAACACTAAGAAAATGTTCGGTTAACTAAATAACTTAGAATCGTGCTTTATGAGATTTTATTACATAAGCCTTAGATGCTTGTTCCGTATGGTAAATGATGGTCTGATACGAGATCACACCATATATCCTTATCCATTTAATGAATATTGTATTCAGGATGTGATTACATCTCATTTAACCAATGATCGTCATTGGACCACAGATTTATTAAACTAATAATTTTGAAGTATGTAGTTTAATGAATTAGAAATTACCTTAGATAGTTTTCGTTACTTCGTAACTTAGTTAATGAATTGTCATGACTTAGTTGCATGTTTCTAAAAGAATATATATTGAACGTCTTGAATGGTTCGAGAACTTTCAATATGTTTTCTGTTGAAACGCGGATATAATATTCTATTTGAAGTGTTGAAAACTATATCTTTGAAATTCATCGTGAATCTTTGAATTTTTCAAAGATGTTTGATATGATCAAACATATGAATTTAAGACAATTAGTTATAAATTTATTTAATGAATGTGATTCTTACTCAATATTAGACTTCCACGATTCCATTTTGATGGAACTGGTCAGTGGGAGTGATTGAATCTTATATGATTTAATTCATAGATATTGAGTATTATCGAATTAGTTTTCAATACTCTTGGGGTTATGCTCCAGTAACACTAATTCATCTTTTTAATTAAGGTTCAATTCGTTCATACAGTTACATATATGATATGTATAGTAGAAAATTCGAATCTTGAAAAGTTTGAGATTGAAACTTTCTTTTGTGTGATTGTTATATAATTGAAAGTACTTGCGCCTTGGAGGTACAAGTAAAGTTTATAATTTATTCTATTTAATAGAATATTATATTCTATTTGATAGAATATCTTTTCTACGATCCCGAGTAATAAAATTATTTTATTACTTGGTGTGTAACATCAGATGTTGACAATTGTAGAAAAGACTTGACTTATTGAAGTCAAATTTGAGAGTGATAAACTGTAATGGAACTACATAATTAATAAGATGAAATGAGCCTTAGACATCTTCCGTATAAATTTAATAGAATGTCAGAATCCAATTTTAATTCCGCGTCGAAATCTAATTTTGTTTAATATATCGAATATATGATTTTATCAATTAATTCTGGATTAATCATTTCTCTCTCTTCAAATAGTATTTTATCCTAGATAAAATCTCTCTGTAATTAATCCCAGATTAATTATGCTCGAATCATACGTCATCGATGAATCTTCGGGAAGCGACCCAAGAGATCCCTGGATATGTTGGCAGTAAATCCGGTCGTCGGACTATCCGAACACGTACGTACCTAGTATTACATTTTTACCGATTTACGAGACATGGTTGGCTTCTAGCAAAGCACCGTGCCTACCCAATTCTCCAGAAATATTCTTAATGGAATATATAATCTATATCAGGCGTAGTATACGTAGTATTGCGTATTGCGATCCGGTATCGATGGTCACATGCAAGGCCTGTGGCTGGAATAGTGTCTGCCCCGTACGAAGCATATATCGGATTACTAGCAACTAGTCTCTTTAAATCGGATAATCATGACCTTGTCATATTATCCCGATGGTTGCAACCATTTAGAGTACCAGTTCCGTATCCCTGTGTGATCATCATCACCATATGCTGAAGTGATACTTCTATCTTGACATCACACCCAATACACTACAATTCTCAATAAACCCAGAAGAGGTGTACACAGAACCTGTTAAAGTCCTGGACGACCAAAACCAAAGCGTATTGATTGTCGCAAGTACTAGTGATGTAAGTCCCAGGTTAAGACCAAATACACCTACCCTGATGCGGATTCCCATAGACACATAGTCATACTACCAATGAGATTCCACGGGGTCTATCCAGAGAGCAAAACTGTTTCCGTACCATTGGTAAACACAACCTCCTATCACACTAGCATAAGTATCCAATACTTAAATATATGAGAACTATGCCGTTACGCTTCCATAACACGCACAAGTGCGATACTAGTCTATTCCGCATTATCGATGTCCAGTCTCGATAATACTACGACTAGGGATATTTAATGATTAAACCTTTATGGATTGATACTGTCTCATATCTTATAATCCGGAACTAATCATAGGGACTTTTATCATTTATATATTTAAGTAATCAAATTACAAAATGATAAAATGCAATTTCTTTGCTATATAATTAATTTGTACAAAAACCACAATGTCTTTTACAAATAGTGACGCTATAGGTCATAATTGTCTAATAGTGATAACGGTTATACTCAGTAGTCTATTGTAGATTCTGAGGAAGCTTGTCTTTAGTCGCACTGTTTGAAAAATTAAAGATTTGTTGGTTAATGTTTATATTAAACTATGTATTTTGGCTAAAGAATGCAAAATGGCGTTCTTGAGTGATTTCTTCGAATGAGAGATCCATCGTGATTTCTTTGTTTGAAGAATTCATTCTAGAATGGCCTTGGAGTTTGTATTCTGCTAAGATCACAGTTTGATATACTAGCTTATACAGCCTATTATAGACTCAGGTAAGCTTTCCGGAAATTCAAGTTCTCTAATTTTGATTACAGTCAGATTGTATGATTTTATCAAAGCATAGAAAATACATATTTGTTGGTAGGGTTAGTGGGAGCGTATTAATTTCTTTCTAGCATTGTATATATCCTAAGTCTTCTTTTCTCCGTGAAAGCAGTGTGAGTAGTCTCTGTTATATTTGATATAAAGTTTTATATATGATATAAAATAAGAGACTTGTGATATACTCTCATTAGTCGTGCATTAGATATGATCTAATAAAGGACACATTAAGACTATCTGTATGACAGTTAGTATAACTGTTTGACAGTTAACGTGTCTTTTGTACATATAGTATTCATCTTTCTTAAATGATGATACCTTTGTCGAAAGAGAAATTGATTAGAATGTCTAATCAATCTTATGTATTATATGATAATGGCATAATGAATACTATATTATGTGCGATTAAAGAGATCAATTTAATCGTAATTGTTATGAGTTATTTTGATATGCTGCAGACCATATGATGGATCTTGAAACATGTTCTTTGTTATCTTAAATATATTAAGAATGAGTTTCTTATTCATGGAGAATTTAGTCTGTACCCATAAGGTCAGATTAGTTTTGATCCTAATTATGACATTAGATGGTCTATGTCATATAAAGTCATAAAATATGCAGTGGGAGTGTCACCATTGATTTTACTAAACTAGTGGAATCAGTATTGACTTATGAAGTTGCATAGTGACTCTATAGATTAGAAGTTTTCATATTAGTGTAGTGTTTGCGGTTGTCTCATAGTATTTGGATTTGATCTCTAAATACATAGACAACTCAGTAGCTATAGCACAATACTGATGTAGCGTCTGAGTCATATTGATGTGGAATTTGGATTCTACAAAATATGAATGATGCTGGCTAAGGAAAACGATTGAGTTTGTTAGACAGACTCAATTAGATAAAGCAGACTTACTTGTTGTTGCCTACCTCTTGAGTGCTAGGTGAGCTCTTGAGGGCCATGGGTATGTGATACATATTGAGATGTGTATATGATACTGTGGATTGGCACTAGAGCAAGTGGGAGAAATTGTTAGGTGTGGTGCTCAGAGTGCCAATCCGGATCGTATTTATGTCCGATTCATAAATACGAGCAATTCATTTTTCCATAATATTACTTATTTAATGGTAGCACCTATTGTCTGTTATACACATATTCGATCTAATTACGATTAGATATCTAATTACGATTAGATTGAAACTAAATCTGGTTTAGTGATACATGTATATTAGACAAAGACCCTAGGATTTACAATGTAGTGCACAGTTACAACGTAGTTTGTAATTGACATTGGGAAGCACACTATAAGATGTATATCCTTAAATAAAGTTCATGGTCAAGATTTGGTAACACGGGTCGGTTAGTAAAATCCGCTGAGACCAGTACATGTCGTATATCGTGACTTGGTCCAATGGTTTATCCCAATGAACCATGAGTCTCGTGAGACTCGTATAGACATGTTGGTGTTTATTTGATAAACACTGAATGAATTAATGAAGATTTCCTAATAAATGGTACACCAACGTCCATAGGAATCTTCTCGAGTTGAGCGAGCATAGTGGTCCTTCGACTTGAGATACCACAGTGGGATATATGAGTTATCCTCCATATTTTGATGGCAGTCACGTCACCGATCTATTTAGATCAGACCTCCGCCTGTTCGTTGGGTGTGGACTGATGCTCATGATATCCATTGCGTATCAAGAGAGGATCCGTCCATCCTGTGTACAGGGCATAGACATCCTGCACGTGTTTACAATCTAGTAAATCCTTGGCCGTGGTATAACTTTAGAAATTAGTTCCGAGTGTTATTTAGAAATCATAAATTAAAAGTCGACTATATAATACCGAAAGGATTTGACGTTTTCATCTATATTCCAGGTATAATATTGATAGCCTGTGACGTAGAAATTATACGTATGCAATGACCTCGATTTGCATAGTTTAGCGAGATTATCTGTGGTCGTCATAATTCATGTGTGGGTGAATTATGGACACAAAATTGGATTTCATGGCGGATAAACCTAAACTTAGAGAGTCCCACAATATGAAGTGTACTCGTTGAGCACTTGGGCAACACGTTATGAATAATACAGATTATTCATAATACTTCACCGGATTAAATGAGTTAATTCAGACCGTTTAATCGGTTAAACGATAACACATGCATAAGGGCATTTTTGGTCAATCGTAATTAATAAATATTTGTATTTGATACAAAATTTGATTTGATACATATTAATTATTTGTCAAATGATATTTTGACACATGCCATTAAGATATGTATTTGTTATTTAATGTAAATAAAAATACATATACAATAATGTATTTTCGGATCAATGGAACGGGTTGTGCTATAGCACCGTTATTGTCACAATACAATGGAATGGGCTCAGCTGCTAACGGAACTACTCCTAATCCAATTAGGAATTTTCGGATCCAAACTGCCTCTTTTGCTGCTTCAGCTGCAGCAATATACTCCGCTTCTGTTGTTGAATCGGCAACAGTCTCTTGCTTGGAAGATTTCCAGCTTACTGCTCTGTTATTCAAACAAAATATGTACCCGGATTGCGACTTACAGTCGTCTTTATCGGTTTGGAAACTTGCATCGGTATACATAGTTACCTCAAATTCTCCATCTCCATAGATTAAGAAAGCATCCTTAGTTCGTCTAAGATACTTAAGGATATTCTTAACCGCCATCCAGTGACTATCACCTGGATCGGCCTGATAGCGACTACACATGTTCAAAGTATAGGAGACATCAGGTCGCGTAGATATCATGGCATACATGATCGATCCAACTACCGAGGCGAACAGTATCCGACTCATGTTGTCTCTCTCATCTTGAGTTTTAGGACATGTCCTTAGATAGAGTGACGCCATGTGACACTGGCAACAGTCCCCTCTTGGACTGATCCATGTTGAATCTCTTCAACACTTTGTCAATGTACGTGCTCTGGGAGAGTCCAAGCAGCTTTCTAGATCTATCCCGGTAGATCTTTATTCCTAGAATAAAGGCTGCTTCTCTCCCAGATCCTTCATAGAGAATTTTAATGAAAGCCAAGCTTTCACCGAAGTTAACATGGGAATGTTATTGCCAATAAGCAATACATCATCAACGTAAAGGACAATGAATGTCAGTGCGCTCCCACTAACCTTCTTATATACACAAGGATCATCCTCGTTTTGAACGAAATCATATTCTTTTATGATCTCATCAAAACGTTGATTCCAAGAACGCAATGTTTACTTCAATCCATAAATGGATTGATTTAACTTACAAACCTTGTTTGCAAGTCTTGGTACGACAAAACCATCAGGCTGTTGCATATAAACATCCTCCAAAAGGTTTCCGTTAAGGAAAGCGGTTTTGACGTCCATCTGCCATATCTCGTAATCGAAATATGCAGCAATAGCAAGCATTATCCGAATGGATTTAATCATGGCAACGGGTGAAAAAGTTTCATCGTAATCGACACCATGTCGTGGACGATACTCTTTCGCTACAAGCCTAGCTTTGTACGTTTATACGTTGCCATCCATGTCAGTCTTCCTCTTGAAGACCCATTTGCAACCAATAGGCTTTACGCCTTCTGGTGCATCAACCAGTGTCCAAACTTGGTTGGTGTACATGGAATCCATTTTGGAATTAATAGCATCTTGCCATAAACTGGAGTCGATACCCTGTATCGCTTCCTCATACGTAGCCGACTCATCTTCCTCAATGAGATTAATATCTACATGAGGTGAGATCAGAAACCCATACCTCTCAGGTTGTTTTCTGACTCTCTCTGACCTACGCGGTCCTTGTGTATTCGAAGATTGTGGTACAATCTCATCCCTGATGGACTGTTCATGTTCCATTAAAGATTTTGTGCCAGGAACAGTATCACTCCGATTTTCATCGAGTTCTACTTTCCTCCCACTTATCACTGTATTTAGGAATTCCTTCTCAAGGAAAACCGCATGTAGAGCAACAAATACTTTGTTCTCTTGTGGGTGATAGAAGTAATATCCTTTGGTTTCCCTAGGATATCCTACAAATAGGCATTTATCCGATTTGGGTTCTAGTTTGGTACCTTCCAAAAGTTTGACGTATGCCCAGCAACCCCAAATCTTCAGGAATGAGAAACCCAGTTTCTTTCCTGTCCATATTTCATACGGAGTCCGTTGAACAGACTTTGACGGAACCTTATTCAAAATAAGTATTGCACTGTTCAATGCATATCCCCAGAAGGAAATAGGTGTGTGACTCATCATGGACCTTACCATGTCTAACAAAGTTCAGTTTCTTCGTTCGGACACACCGTTTAATTGCGGTGTTCCGGGAGGAGTCCACTGTGAAAGAATACCATATTCTTTCAAGTAATCAAGAAACTCATTGCTTAAGTATTCGCCACCACGGTCCGACCGTAATGTCTTAATACTTTTGCTGGTCTGTTTTTCTACTTCGTGTCGAAACTCTTTGAATTTCTCAAAAGTTTCCGACTTGTGTCTCATAAGATACACATAACCATAACGCGATTCATCATCCGTAAAGGTTACGAAGTATTCATATCCACATCTAGCCTGGCTAGACATGGGCCTACAAACGTCACTATGAATAAGGGCTAACAGTTTGGTGGCGCGTACACCTTTACCACTAAAATGTGATTTATACATCTTGCCCAATAAACAAGATTCGCAGACGTCATATGAATTTGGATCAAATCCATCCAAGTACCCACTCTTCGAAAGTGTGGATATACGTGTCTTATTTATGTGTCCTAGACGACAATGCCACATATAAGTTTCATCTTTGTTACTTACTTTAAGCCTTTTGTTTGTTACATTATATGTTTGAGATTGATTTATATTCAAAATATAAAGACCATTATTTGCATCAGCTGTGCAAATTTCTATATCATTTTTATACATAAAACACTCAGTGTTTCTAAATACAAAAGTATACCCGCATTGGGTTAACATAGATACAGAAATTATATTCCTAGTCATACTAGGTACAAAATAACAGTTTATAATTTCTAGTACATGCCCCAAGGGCAGTTCCAAAACAAAAGTGCCCACGGCCAAAACGGCAACTCGAGTCCCATTTCCAATCTCTCCTGAGGCCAGTCTCCTGCTAATCCGCAGATCCTGCACATCAATACATAAGTGAGTACCACAACCAGAATAAAAAATCCAATTTTTAAAACTAGAAGTAGACATGTTTATTTCTATAACAAACATACATGAAGCTGGTGCATTGCCCGCTTTAATTTCCTTCATATGTGCCTTGTACTTACGGCAGTCACGCTTCCAGTGACCCTGCTTCCTGCACTGCAAGCATACATCTTGGGATTTATCCTTGGGTTTCCCAGAACCCTTTGACGATTTGGCCTTGCCCTTCTTCTTATGCTTCTTCTTCTTAACACCTCCAGTCGCCTTGGGCCAAGCCCTTGGAGTCTGAGATGTTGAAGCATAGTGCGCCTCGCGCTTCTTACCCTTAAGGAGCTCATTTTCTGCCTCATGCAGAGTGGACATCAACTCTCCAAGAGTCTGGTCTTGGTTCAACATGTTGTAGTGTTGGGTTTCTAGATTAGTCCCAAGATCAATTCAAGCAATGAAACATGTGTGAATACTCATAAAAGTATGGCGGAATCATACTTACATTGATCGGTTATGCGATGCGTCGAATATAAAACCTTTTGCTCCATTGAAGCTCATGGTTTTGGACTGTTTTTGTGCTCCTCCAAATTCGGTCAACTCCATGGATGGATCTCCAAGCTCCAAGCTTTGTGTTGTGATTCCATGCTCATGAGTTTGTTCCTATATCACCTTGGATGACTTTTCATTTGCTAGCATTGGAAAATTTGCCACAAATTTTCCATTTTGTTCCTTGTGGTTCTCGGCAAAGATGAACCAAAAGAGAGAAAAATAGCCCATTGGGCGTGAATGGAGAGAGAGAGGAAGAAGAATAGTGTTGGTTGGTTTTTGTTTCAAAAATAAAGTCAAAAGATATACCAAATTCAAAAATGGTAAATGGCATTAAAGCCATCCAACCACCACCATCAATCATGAATAATGACTAGTTGTCAATCACTCAAAGTGACAAGACATCCATCACTTGATTGACTAGAGATTTGACGCTTGATGTGACTTGTGGGCTGTACTTGATTCGAAATGCGAGTGGGCCTGCAAACACTCCCGGGATCGGGTTCGCTAATTCCGAATTAACGAATTTTCCGTTGCGACGTAATTAAATCAAATCCAATTAAATAATTGTGCATAGCAAAATTACTATTCACGTCGCTTACGAATTAATTCTAAATTAACTCGTTCGCTCGAATTAAAATCTAATTTTAATTCCGTGTCGAAATCCAATTTCGTATAATATATCGAATATATTATTTTATCGATTAATTCCAAATTAATCATTCTCTCTCTTCAAATGATATTTTATCCCATATAAAATATCTCCGTAATTAATCCCAGATTAATTTTCTCTCTCTTACAATTAATCCCAGATTCATAAAGTGCGAGTCATACGTCATCAGTGAATCTTCGGGAAGCGACCCATGAGATCTCCGGATATGTTGGCAGTAAATCCGGTCGTCGGACTATCTGAACACGTACGTACCTAGTACTACGTTTTTACCGATTTACAAGACATGATTGGCTTCTAGCAAAGCACCATGCCTACCCAGTTCTCCAGAAATATTCTTAAAGGAATAATTGATCTATATCAGGCGTAGTATACATAGTATTGCGTATTACGATCCAGCATCGGATGTCACGTGTAAGGCTTGGGGCTGGAATTGTGTCTGCCCCATACGAAGCACATATCGGATCTCTGGTAACTAGTCTCTATAATAGGATAATCATGAACTAGTCATATTATCCCGATGACTGCAGTACATAAGAGCACCAGTTCCGTATCCTACATGATCATCATCTCCACTATGACTGGAGTGATACTTCCGTCTTGACATCACACCCAATACACTACGATTCTCAATATACCCAGAAGAGGCGTACACAGAACCTGTTAAACCCCTTGATGACCAAAACCAAAGCATATTGATTGTCGCAAGTATTAGCGGTGCAAGTCTCAGGTTAAGACCAAATACACCTACCTTGATTCGGACTTCCATAGACACATAGTCATACTACCAATGGAATTCTGAGGGGTCCATCCAGAGCGAAGCTATTTCCGTACCATCGGTAAACACAACCTCCTATTACACTTGCATGAGTATCCTATACCCAAATATATGAGAACTATGTCGTTATGCTCTCATAACGCGCACAACTGTAATACTAGTCTTTTACACATTATCGATGTCCAATCTCGATAATACTATGAATAGGGACATTTAATGATTAAACCTTCGTGGATTGATACTGTCTCATATCATCTCAATCCGGAACTAATCATATGGACCTTTTATCATTTATACATCTAGGTAATCCAATTACAAATGATAAAAGGGCAATTTCCTTTGTCACATAGTTAATTTGTACAACAACACCATGATCTGTACAAATAGTGATGCTATGGGTCATAATTGTCCAACAATCTCCCACTTGGCCTATAGCCAATCACTCAAGTGTCCTACACCCGAACTATGTACGGTTCGCTCAAACTTCTGTTGAGAAAATTCTTTTGTCAGCGGATTTGCATGATTATCATCTAATGCGATTTATTCGATCATCACATCGCCACGATGTATGATCCGAACGAATCAGATGAATATTTGAAGTATATATCTGGATCCTTGATGAGACCGTTAATTCTTTAGCCTATGCTGAAGCCTAGCTCAGCTGCTAACAGAACTATTCCTAATCTGATTAGGATTATTATCGATCCAAAAGGCTTCTATTGCTGCCTCAGCTGCAACAATATTCCTTTTTTGTTGTTTATTTGGCAACAATATCTTGCTTGGAAGATTTCCAGCTCACTGTTCCGTTATTCAAACTATATAGTACCTTTATTACGACTTATAGTCGTTTTTATCGGTTAGGAAACTTGCAATAGTGAACCCAGTCACTTCAAGTTCTCATTTTCCATAGTATAAGAAAGAATCCTTAGATCATCTAAGATACTAAAGGATGTTCTTAACATCAATCCAGTGACTATCACTTGGATTGGTCTGATTGTGACTCCATATGCTCAAAGCATATGAGACACCAGGTCTCGTATATTTATTTCAATGTATGAGTTCTCGGAGAGTGCGAACAACTTTTAGATCTATCCCAGTAGATCTTTATTCCTATGATTATATAAAAACATCAGTTCCAAGAACATAATGCTTGCTTCAATCCATGAATGGATCGAATTAACTTGCAAACCTTGTTTGCTTGTTTTGGTGCGACAAAACCGCCAGGATGTTGTAAATATCCTCCAAAAGATTTCTGTTTAAGGAAAGTGATTTTGACGTTCAACTGCCATATTTCATAAATGGAGCATGCAGCATCAGCAAGCATTATCCAAATGGATTTAACCATGGCAATGAGTAAAAGGTTTCGTCGTAATCGACATAATTTTAATAACGATACTTTTTCGCTACAAGCCCAGCTTAGTACATTGGTATGTTGCCTTCCATGTATGTCTTCCTTGAAGACTTATATAGTATCAATAGGCACAATGCCTTTCGGTACAACAACCAGTATCTAAACTTGGTTGGTATACATGGAATCCATTTCGGATATCATGACACTTTGCCATTATAGGGAGTCGATACCTTGTATCACTTCGTCATACGTAGTCAGTGTTTATTCCTCAATAAGATTGACATCTTCATGAGGTGAGATAAGAAACCCATACCTCCCAAGTTGATTGACATCTTCATAGGGAGTCGATACCTTGTATCACTTCGTCATCCGACTATCGCGGTTTTTGTGTATTTGAAGATTATTGGTATAGTTTCATCCTTGATGAACTATTTGTGTTCCATTAAGAAATCGGTGCCTGTAATAGTATTACTCCGATTTTCATCGAGTTTTACTTTCCTCCCACTTACCACTGCATATCGGTATCCCTCTTAGGAAAACCGCATGGCGAGCAACAATTACATTGTTCTCTTGTGAGTTTTATAAATACTATACTTTGGTTTCCCTAGGATAACCCACATGTTAGACACTTATCCGATTTGGGTTCTAGTTTGATATCATCCAAACATATGCCTAGCATTCCCAAATCTTCAGGAATGAGAAAATCCAGTTTCTTTCCTGTTCATATCTAATATGAAGTCTGTCAAACAGATTTTTATGGAACCTTAATCAAAATAAGTTTTGCACTGACTAATGCGTATCCCTTGAAGGAAATGGTAGCTCAGAGCGACTCATGATTAACCTTATCATGTCCAACAAAATTTGGTTTGTCTGTTTGGACACACCGTCAATTGACGTGTTCCGGGAGGAGTCCTCATTGAAAAAATACTATACTCTTTCAAGTATTTGAGAAAATTATTGCTTAAGTATTTTCATCACGGTCCAATCATGATGTTTAATACTTTAGCCGATCTGTTTTCCTACTTCGTGTCGAAACTCTTTGAATTCATCAAAAGTTTTCGATCCGTGTTTCACAAGAAACACATAACCATAACGCGATGCCACATCCGTAAAGGTCACGAAACATTCATATCCACCTCTAGCCTAGCTAGACATGGGCCCACTTACGTCACTATGAACGAGGGCTAACAGATCAGTGTCACTTATACTTTTACCAAGTAAGAAGTGTTTTAGGCACTTTGCCTAATAAACTAGATTCGTAGACATTATTTAAATAATATCAAATCTGTCCTAGTATCCACTCTTCGAAAGTGTGGATATACGAGTCTTGTTTAATGTGTCCCAGACAACAATGCCACTTATAAGTCTCATCTGATTAAATCAGTTTGAGCTATTTGTTTGTCATATCATACGTTTGAGATTTATTTATATTCAAAATATAAATACTGTTATTCACATCTAATGTGTTTATCTCAATATCATCTTTATAAAATAAAACACTTTAGTGTTCTAGAATATAAAGGTATTCCCGCAACGGGTTAAACCCTGATATAGAGATAATGCTTCTAGTCAAACTAGTTACATTGTAACAGTTTTCTAATTTAAGTACAGACCCGAATGGTAGTTCCTAAACTTAGGTCTCTACGGTTAAAACAACGACTCTCGTCCCGTTTTCAATTCGTAGGTAAATCTCAACTGAAGTCAGTATCCTGCTAATGAGCAGATTCTGCACACCAGTACATATATTTATGTACCACATTTAGTATCTAAAATCCAATTTTAATACTAGTAGTGAACATGTTTATGACAAACATATTTGAAGTCGGAGCCTTGCCCGTCTTCAATTCCTTCATGTCTTTTGTCTTTCTAGAAGACTATGATGATTTTGCCTTTGCTCATTTTCCACACCCCAGAAGCCTTTGGCCAAGCTTTGGCCTTCTGGGATGTCGAAGTAAGACGCGCCTTGCGCTTCTTGCCCTTTGCAAACTCTGACTCTATCTCCTTGATTATAGCCATTAACTCTCCAAGAGTTTTCTATTGCAATTTTTTCTTCTAAGATCTAAGGATAGATCTATAAAGATCCTTCAATTTCATTATCATACTATAAGGATTTAATCCTTAGTTCTGAATAATAAATTAAGGAGTCTTTGTGGCAAGCATAACAGATTAAGCACTAAAGTTATCATCACATGAATATTCCAAATATCATGTTCTACTATTTGCTCAACTCCGGGCTTAGGTTCGAGACGTCACTCTATCAAATAAAGTAACTTCTCGGTCTCCAGGACTATCCGAAGATTTTATTTACAATCTGAAAATTAAAGCCGTTTAATGACATTTTCACCCAAGATTATGTTCTAAATGCTAATCTTTCATTTATCTTGAGTCCAATAGTCCAACTATCGAATCAACGATTTCAGGTACTATTAAATATAATGATTACTATAGTCTAACTATATAATAAACTATAATTTAATTGGTTAATTCAAATATTTTGATTACTATAATCCAATTATATAATCAACTATCATTTGAAGTGGTTTGAATACAGTCCAACTGTTTAATTAAAACAATGATTAAATATTAGTCCAACTAATATATTAATTTATATGGACGAAAAATGAAATGAGCGCGTATGCAAATTTAATACTTGCCTCCCACTATTTTTCGGCGAGCCTCTAACCCTCAGTGGAGTACTCGGGAAACCTTGTTTCCTAGTGGGCTAGGATCCCGTTAATTTATATGTATGTCTTCCTTGAAGACGTTTAATGTACCAATAGGCACAATGCCTTGCGGTACAACAACTAGTATCCAAACATAGTGTTATACATGGAATCCATTTCGGACTCATGGCACTTTGCCATAATAGGAAGTCGATACCTTGTATCACTACCTCATAACGTAGTCGGTTGATATACCTTCATAAGATTTACATCTTCATGAGGTGAGATCAGAAACCCATACCCTAGGTTGTTTTCTGACTCTCTCCGATCTACCCGGTTCTTGTTTATTCGAAGATTAACGGTATAGATTCATCATTGATGAACTGTTTGTGTTCCATTACGGACTTCGTGCATTGAACAGTATTACCCCGATTTTCATCGAGTTTTACTGTCCTCCCACTTACCACTGCATATCGGTATTCCTCTCAGGAAAACCGCATGGTGAGCAACAATCATATTGTTCTCTTGTGAGATATATAAGTACTATACTTATGGTTTCCCTTAGGATAACCTATATATGGCACTTATCCAATTTGGGTTCTAATTTGGTATCATCCAAACGTTATGCCCGGCATACCCAAATTATTAGGAATGAGAATCACTCAATGGAAGGAAAAACGCTTAATATGTGTTGCGGGTTTTTCGCGTAAATTGGCAACCAATTTATTATCTTTGTTAAGGTCTCATCATCATACACCCTTAAACATGCATTCTAAAAGCATAATAAGGCGCATATAAATAAAATAATAATGATATGCGGATGGATACTTAACACATTATTCCTAGAACAAATCTCTCCATTTCCTCTCTCCAATGCTAGCACAAATATTATTTCTACCCGATTACATAACACTTCTAAAGAAACTTCATTTACATTGAAGGGAATATGTGAGAAGAGAAATACAAAGAGTCAAGAGGTAATAGGCTGGACACGCAGGTCCAATTTAATAAATTCTAAATTTATTACAATAATTTCCAAAATTGCCCTCACCCATCTAATATCCATCCGATATACATTATTCATACATCGCATCCATGTATTCACACAAAACATGTTATCAATCAATCTAATCCAATTAATTAATCTGAAAATTAATGACCATCCAATGTTCAAACAACGATTTGATTTTGCGCGAGTCCAACTCGTTTTATGAATAAGTACTCAAAGTACGAATTCACGAATTATATTAAACTACAATATTAAATCCAATTTAATTTGTATTTAATACTAATTCTATATTTAATTCTAAATTATATAATTACACTTTTTAATGTGCCTTTACGACTTAGATTCTAAATCTAATCGTTACGGGTCTCAAAGCCCGATTAACAACCAATGTCAATTTAATTAAAGTCCAATGGGCTTTCAATTAATTTCATAAGGCATGGACTTTTGGTCAATATGGGTCAAACCCAAATACCAAAGCCCATTTAAGGAATCACCCTTATTTGCCAAGAAACCAATTTAGGCCCATTAGGCCCAATTAAAATATTAAAGGTCCATTAGTTATATTTGGACTTTATGGATATGGTTTTGGGCCCAATTGGATCCAACCAATTAGCCTAAACCAAACTTGGCCCAACCAAGCCCATTAAGCCCAATTACAACTTTTCAAGCCCAATTCCAAATTTGGCACAATTAATTAAATTACCAAAATTCCAAATTTCATAATTTAATTAACCTAAAGTGTATGCCATAATTAATTAACCAAATTAATATTTCCAAAACATCAATTTACACAATTAATTATGCTAATCATCATCAACTTATGTCCAACACAATTGAATAAAAAATCAATCATTTTCCATGCTACATCATTCATGGCAATTGGGGAATTTTTGTCCAATTCAAAATTCAATCCAATTAAATCTCAAATCAACATTTCCCAAATGATTTCAACTCATCCAATGATCAAAATCAAAAAATACCATGACATTAGGGCACACACCATATTCGGCCAAGCCAAGTGATTAGGGAAAATTTGATCCAATCCAATTTTCATCAAACTGATCATGCATAACACTATGTTATCATAATTTAAGCATATTCAAACAATCAATTTCACTCAAACATGCTTAAATCAATTTTACCCTAATTTCAATTTCATGCTCAAAATGGCTCAAGATACCATTGTTGGGTTTCTAGATTAGTCTCAAGATCAATTCAAGCAATAAAACATGTGTGAATACTCATAAAAGTATGGCGGAATCATACTTACATTGATCGGTTATGCGATGCGTCGAACATAAAACCTTTTGCTCCATTGAAGCTCACAGTTTTGGACTGTTTTTGTGCTCCTCCAAATTTGGTCAACTCCATGGATGGATCTCCAAGCTCCAAGCTTTGTGTTGTGATTCCATGCTCATGAGTTTGTTCCCCTATCACCTTGGATGACTCTTCATGTGCTAGCATTGGAAAATTTGCCACAAATTTCCCATTTTGTTCCTTGTGGTTCTCGGCAAAGATGAACCAAAAGAGAGAAAAATAGCCGATTGGGCGTGAGTGGAGAGAGAGAGGAAGAAGAATAGTGTTGGTTGGTTTTTGTTTCAAAAACAAAGTCAAAAGATATACCAAATTCAAAAATGGTAAATGGCATTAAAGCCATCCAACCACCACCATCAATCATGAATAGTGACTAGTTGTCAATCACTCAAAGTGACAAGACATCCATCACTTGATTGACTAGAGATTTGACACTTGATGTGACTTGTGGGCCGCACTTGATTCGAAATGCGAGTGGGCCCGCAAACACTCCCAGGCTCGGGTTCGCTAATTCCGAATTAACGAATTTTCCGTTGCGACGTAATTAAATCAAATCCAATTAAATAATTGTGCCTAGCAAAATTACTATTCACGTCGCTTACGAATTAATTCTAAATTAACTCGTTCGCCCGAATTAAAATCTAATTTTAATTCCGTGTCGAAATCCAATTTCGTATAATATATCGAATATATTATTTTATCGATTAATTCCAAATTAATCATTCTCTCTCTTCAAATGATATTTTATCCCATATAAAATATCTCCGTAATTAATCCCAGATTAATAAAGTACGAGTCATACGTCATCAGTGAATCTTCGGGAAGCGACCATGAGATCCCCGGATATGTTGGCAGGAAATCCGGTCGTCGGACTATCTGAACACGTATGTACATAGTACTACGTTTTTACCGATTTACAAGACATGGTTGGCTTCTAGCAAAGCACCGTGCCTACCCAATTCTCCAGAAATATTCTTAAAGGAATAAGTGATCTATATCAGGCGTAGTATACGTAGTATTGCGTATTACGATCCAGCATCGGATGTCACGTGCAAGGCCTGAGGCTGGAATTGTGTCTGCCCCATACGAAGCGCATATCGGATCTCTGGTAACTAGTCTCTATAATCGGATAATCATGAACTAGTCATATTATCCCGATGACTGCAGTACATAAGAGCACCAATTCCGTATCCTACGTGATCATCATCTCCACTATGACTGGAGTGATACTTCCGTCTTGACATCACACCCAATACACTACGATTCTCAATATACCCAGAAGAGGCGTACACAGAACCTGTTAAACCCCTGGACGACTAAAACCAAAGCATATTGATTGTCGCAAGTATTAGCGGTGCAAGAGCGAAGCTGTTTCCGTACCATCGGTAAACACAACCTCCTATTACACTTGCATGAGTATCCTATACCCAAATATATGAGAACTATGCCGTTATGCTCCCACAACGTGCACAAGTGTAATACTAGTATTTTACGCATTATCGATGTCCAATCTCGATAATACTCTGACTAGGGATATTTAATGATTAAACCTTCGTGGATTGATACTGTCTCATATCATCTCAATCCGGAACTAATTATATGGACCTTTTATCATTTATACATCTAGGTAATCCAATTACAAATGATAAAAAGGAAATTTCCTTTGTCACATAGTTAATTTGTACAACAACACCATGATCTGTACAAATAGTGATGCTATGGGTCATAATTGTCCAACATGTAGTTCATGATGTACCCATTCCAAGTGCCGGGGAGAGACTGTAGGATCAAATCTACTAAAGTCTCAGCCTCGGAGACTATGCCCATCTGTCCGAGATGCTCAATGTCAGTAATAATCTGTGAGACATGGTGCTCAACAGACGTACCCTCTGACATGCAAGCGCAGAAGAGCTTCTTATGTAACTCGTATCTTTGCGATCTAAGATTAGATCGGTGGAGATCGTGCAACTTCGCCATCATCTCATAGGGATCCAACCCCTTATTTTGACGACGGAATTACAGAGTCATAGCGGCAAGCATTACCGATTGAGCAGTCGCATTATCATCGTTATGAGTCTTCCAAAGCTCTAGCTCAAGCAACTGATCAGGTCGGGGCTTAGGCCCAAGAGGTCGCTCTATAGTGTAGAGTAACTTCTCGGATCCCAGAACAATTCTGATATTCATATCCCAGTCCTGAAAGTTTGTGCCATTAAAGACGTTATCGCCCATGACAATTTCCCTAATGCTCAACTTTCCTGTCATCTTAACCGCAATAGTCCAACTATTCGATTAACGATGTATGAGTACAGTCTAACTGTTACAAAAAAATAATAATATATTAGTCCAACTAATAAAATAATTGACGAAATAATTTGAAAGCGCGTAAAGCTAAGTATTTGAACGAAATTGCAAATTCAATACTAGCCTCCCACTATTTTTCGGCGAGCCTCTAACCCTCTATTGAGTACTCGGGAAACCTAGTTTCCTAGTGGGCTAGGATCCCGTTAAATAACACACAACCTTGACTTTGGCCAACAAGCTGTATGATATTTAACTAGGTAGATCTCTAAGATCAATTGGATCTCATCCAATTCCTAGATCCGGTAGGTGGACCTCCAAGTCCGAAACATATATACAATATATATGCCAATATATCCAATATATTTTCCTAACCTATTTCCTCTGAATCAACTAAGCCTTGGCTTTGGCACAACAAGCTTAATGATTCCAGTTAAGCGGAACCCATTGACTTTGGAAAGCTTCGTAATCGATGTCGAAGGACAAGAAGTGATCTTGACTTTGGCCAACAAATCACAACTTGGATAAGACACCGATATGGAACAAAGCCTTCATGATTCAAACACATCCGCGATGGACAAAGGTCTTGACTTTGGCCAATAAACTAGTGCCAATCTTGGATCTTGAGTAAGAATCACTCAATGGAAGGAAAACGCTTATTATTTTGTTGAGGGTTTTTCGCGTAAATTGGCAACCAATTTATTATCTTTGTTAGGTCTCATCATACACCCTTAAGCATGCATTCTAAAAGCATTATAAGGAGCAGAAATAAATTAATAACGATATGCAGATGGATACTTCACAGATTGTTCCTAGAACGAATCACTCCCTTTTCTCTCCCCGGCTAGCACTATTCTTACTTCTACCCAATTACATAATACAATTAAAGAAACCTCATTAACATTGAGGGGAATTAGGTGAGAAGAGAATTACAAAGAATCAATAGAGATAAGGCTGGACACGCAGGTCCAATTTAATAAATTCTAAATTTACAATAAATTCTAAATTTACAATAATTTCCAAAATTGCCATTTCCCTTCTAATATCCATCTGATATACGTTATTCATTCAACACATCCATGTATTCACACAAAGCATGTTATTCAACCAATCTAATCCAATTAATTAATCTTGAATAAAGTGATCATCCAATGTTCAAACAACGATTTGATTTTACACGAGTCCAACTGATGAGCAGAAAATATATCAATATTTACCGCCCCTTTTACTTAATATTTTGTTTAGTTTCTCGAGTTTGATGAACGTTTTGATATGTTTTAGTTTATTTTGTAGATAAAAAAATATTGGGACTTGATGAAATCATTTAGGACGAAATATGGGTCAAATAAGGGCAAAAATTGGACTTGACATATTAATTTTGGAGATTGGAAACTTGAAAGGGCGTTTTAGCGAAGTGTAGTTTTGGAAATTCCAATTTTGTGCATCTGTCGTAATTTGGGAATAACGTTTTACTCCGATATCGGATTGAGCTGATTTAAGTTCCAGATTAAAGAATACTCAAAGATCTACAGCTTTGAAAGACAAAATAATTTCGAATTCTGAAGATTTCATGCCTGAAATTGATGAACCATCCAGAAGTGTGTTGTGTGTAATTATTAAAGTCACTTTCAATCATTTTCAAAGCAAAAAATAAATTAATAAATAAATAATAAAAATTATCAAATCATCACCAAACATGATAAGAGATTAGTGGAGCAATTAATAATGGATTTGGTGAAGCAATTAGTGGAGCAATTAATAATTGATTTGGTGGATGATTTGATGGAGGCAAAATTTTGCCTATAAATACCAAGTCATTTCATTTGTAAAATTCATATTTTCTTCTAAGAAATTCCTTAAGAATACTAAAAAGATTGTATCTTGTTTATTTATTTACAGCTTTCAGTAATTAATTTCCGCTTTCGCACTTTCTTTTCTTTACTTTTCAGTTTTTACTTTCCGCAATTTACTTTTACGCACAGTACTTTTCTTTCTTTAATTTTCAGTTTTTACTTTTCAGTAATTTACTTTTCAGCAATTTACTTTTCAGCAATTTACTTTCAGTAATTTACTTTCAGCATTTAATTTTCAGTATTTAATTTCAGCATTTACTTTCAACATTTACTTTTCAGTATTTAATTTTCAGTATTTTACTTTATGTCTTTTATTTTATTTAAGTTTTTTTTACTACCCGTAAATATGTGTCGTAACTAAGCCAGTTATCTGAGGTTGTGATGAAATCCAATATCACCGGTTTATAAGGGGTTAGATTATAGCTTGGGTAATATAAAGATTTATTTATTGAGTCTTAATCTTAATGCTTTTTCATTAACTGGCCATTAATAAAATTTAACTGAGAAACTTAAAATGAACTAGACATAGGGATTTTAAGTTTAAGACCTTAGACTCAATAGTCAATGATCTTCATTGAGGATAGATAACCCTTTAATAGATTTCCTTACAGGATAGACATATACCTGGTGGGCGGGGGATAGCCATAATTGGAACTTAAACTTAATGAATCCAGATAATTTGGTTGACATAGACATATGGTTCAATTGGGTTAAACTGGGTATTTGTGTCTGACCATCGACAGAGGCTTACACATAATTTAGTGTTCCAGGTTAATAAATCAATATATTACCCAACTTTAAGATAACCACTTCATCTTTAAAATTATATTGGAAGAAATCACAACCCTATATAGTTTTTAATATTGAATTTTCTTAAAACCTACTTTCGAACAATTTTATTTACTTGTTTTTAAATTTAGAATCGTCACCATTTCAAATCAATCAAACAACCTGTTAGATACTAGTAATCATTTGACCTCATAAAATTAATAGATTAGATATTAAGTCATCGTGGGATCGATATTTTTATACTACTTGAACGATACGTGCGCTTGCGTTATATGTGTGTGTTTACGCCGGTCACCAACTCGTTTGAGAATAAATACTCAAAGTACGAATTCTTGAATTATATCAAACTACAATTTAAATCTAATTTAATTTGTATTCAATACTAATTCTATATTTAATTCCAAATTAAATAACTACACTTTTTAATGTGGCTTTAAAGACTTAGATTCTAAATCTAATCTAAATGGGTCTCAAAGCCCAATTAAGATCCAATGTAGTTTAATTAAAGTCCAATGGGCTTTCAATTAATTTCTTAAGGCATGAACTTTGGTCAATATGGGTCAAACCCAAATACCAAAGCCCATTCAAGGAATCATCATTATTTGCCAAGAAACCAATTTAGGCCCATAAGGCCCAATTAAACTTAAAAGGCCCATTTGTCATATTTGGACTTAATGGAATGATTTAGGCCCAATTTGGATCCAATCCAATTGACTTAAATCAACTTGGCCCAACCAAGCCCATTAGGCCCAAATATAACATTTAAAGCCCAATTCTAAATTAAGCCCATTTAATTAAATTTTAATTTTCCAAATTTCAAAATTCAATTAATTAAAGTGTATTACATCAATTAATTATCTAAATTAATATTTCCAAAATACTAATTTAATCAATTAATCATGTATTAATTGGTTCAACTCATGTCCAACATTTTGAAACAAAAAATCAACTCATTTCATGCTCATATTGGTCACGGCATTTTGAGGGTTTTTTATCCGATTTCATTTTCAATCCGATTGATTATCAAATCAACATTTCCCAAGTGTTCAAACTCATCCAATGATCAAAAGAACAAAAAATACCATGACTATTTAGGGCAAGTAACTTTCGGCCAAGCTTCAATTTTGGGCAAAAATTGATCTAATTAATTTTTCATGAAATTGATCATAAATAACTCCAAGTTATCCATATACAAGCATGGTCAAACAAACAATTTGGTTAAATCATGCTCAAATCCAATTTACCCAAATTTTACCCTAATATTTTTCATGCTCAAATTAGGCTCAATGATACCATTGTTGGTTTCTACTATAGTCCCAATATCATTCAAGCAATGAGCGGATTATGGATGCCCCAAGTTAAAAAATTCCACCTCATTGTCCTTGTAGAAGTCACGGCCAAGATGGTCTTTTGTTGAAGATGAACAAGCTCCAAGCTTTGTCTTTGATTCCAAGCTTTTGGGATGGTTTCCCTATCACCTTGGATGATCCCTTTGTGTGCTAGCACTCTTGAAGATTTGCAACAAATCTTCTTCTTCCTCTTTGCAACTCACGGCAATGAAGAAAAATTGGGAGAGATGGTTTTGCTCAAAGTGGCGTGAATGATGAGAGAGTGAGATGTGTATGTTGACTTATCAAATTTGATTTCAAAAATCAAATAAATGATTTACCAAAATTTTGGTAAAAGTCTTACACAAGCCATCATCAATACAAAGTGTGTAAGGCAAGTCATCATCATTGTTACCAAAACTCATCACTCAAAGTGACAAGTGTTGTGACTAGTGATGTGACTTGTGGGCCCCACTTGATTCGAAATCCGAGTGGGCCCGCAAACACTTCCGGGCTCGAGTTCGCTAATTCTGAATTAACGAACTTTCCGTTGCGACGTAATTATATCAAATTTAATTAAATAATAATGCCAATCAAAATTACTATTCACGTCGCTAGCGAATTAATTCTAAATTAATTCGTTAGCCCGAATTAAAATCCTATTTTAATTCCGCGTCGAAATCTAATTTCGTTTAATATATCGAATATATTATTTTATCGATTAATTCCGGATTAATCGTTTCTCTCTCTTCAAATAGTATTTTATCCTAGATAAAATCTCTTCGTAATTAATCCCAGATTAATTATGCTCGAATCATACGTCATCGGTGAATCTTCGGGAAGCGACCCAAGAGATCCCTGGATATGTTGGCAGTAAATCCGGTCGTCGGACTATCTGAACACGTACGTACCTAGTACTACGTTTTTACCGATTTACGAGACATGGTTGGCTTCTAGCAAAGCACCGTGCCTACCCAATTCTCCAGAAATATTCTTAATGGAATATATAATCTATATCAGGCGTAGTATACGTAGTATTGCGTATTGCGATCCAGTATCGATGGTCACATGCAAGGCCTGGGGCTGGAATAGTGTCTGCCCCGTACGAAACATATATCGGATTACTAGCAACTAGTCTCTTTAAATCGGATAATCATGACCTTGTCATATTATCCCGATGGTTGCAACCATTTAGAGTACCAGTTCTGTATCCCTACGTGATCATCATCTCCATATGCTGAAGTGATACTTCCATCTTGACATCACACCCAATACACTACAATTCTCAATAAACCCAGAAGACGCGTACACAGAACCTGTTAAAGTCCTGGACGACCAAAACCAAAGCGTATTGATTGTCGCAAGTACTAGTGATGTAAGTCTCAGGTTAAGACCAAATACACATACCCTGATGCGGATTCCCATAGACACATAGTCATACTACCAATGGGATTCCACGGGGTCTATCCAGAGCGAAGCTGTTTCCGTACCATCGGTAAACACAACCTCATATCACACTTGCATAAGTATCCAATACTTAAATATATGAGAACTATGCCGTTACGCTTCCATAACACGCACAAGTGCGATACTAGTCTATTCCGCATTATCGATGTCCAGCCTCGATAATACTACGACTAGGGATATTTAATGATTAAACCTTTATGGATTGATACTGTCTCATATCTTATAATCCGGAACTAATCATAGGGACTTTTATCATTTATATATTTAAGTAATCAAATTACAAAATGATAAAATGCAATTTCTTTGCTACATAATTAATTTGTACAAAAACCACAATGTCTTTTACAAATAGTGACGCTATGGGTCATAATTGTCTAATAGTGATAACGGTTATACTCAGTAGTCTATTGTAGATTCTGAGGAAGCTTGTCTCTAGTCGCACTGTTTGAAAAATTAAAGATCTGTTGGTTAATGTTTATATTAAACTATGTATTTTGGCTAAATAATGCAAAATGGCATTCTTGAGTGATTTCTTCGAATGAGAGATCCATCGTGATTTCTTTGTTTGAAGAATTCATTCTAGAATGGCCTTGGAGTTTTTATTCTGCTAAGATCACAGTTTGATATACTAGCTTATACATCCTATTGTAGACTCAGGTAAGCTTTCCGGAAATTCGTTTTCTCTAATTTTGATTACAGTCAGATTGTATGATTTTATCAAAGCATAGAGAATTCATATTTGTTGGTAGGGTTAGTGGGAGCGTACAAATTTCTTTCTAGCATTGGATATATCATAAGTCTTCTTTTCTCCGTGAAAGCAGTGTGAGTAGTCTCTGTTATATTTGATATAAAGTTTTATATATGATATAAAATAAGAGACTTGTGATATACTCTCTTTAGTCGTGCATTAGATATGATCTAATAAAGGACACATTAAGACTATCTGTATGACAGTTAGTATAACTGTTTGACAGTTAACGTGTCTTTTGTACATATAGTATTCATCTTTCGTAAATGATGATACCTTTGTCGAAAGAGAAATTGATTACAATGTATAATCAATCTTATGCATTATAGGATAATGGCATAATGAATACTATATTATGTGCGATTAAAGAGATCAATTTAATCATAATTGTTATGAGTTATTTTGATATGCTGCAGACCATATGATGGATCTTGAAACATGTTCTTTGTTATCTTAAAGATATTAAGAATGAGTTTCTTATTCATGGAGAATTTAGTCTGCAACCATAAGGTCAGATTAGTTTTGATCCTAATTATGACATTAGATGGTCTATGTCATATAAAGTCAGAAAAGATACAGTGGGAGTGTCACCATTGATTTTACTAAACTAGTGGAATCAGTTGGAACTTATGAAGTATTGACTTATGAAGTTGCATAATGACTCTATAGATTAGAAGTTTTCATATTAGTGTAGTGTTTGCGGTTGTCTCATAGTATTTGGATTTGATCTCTAAATACATAGACAACTCAGTAGCTATATCACAATACTGATATAGCGTCTGAGTAATATTGATGTGGAATTTGGAATCTACAAAATATGAATGATGCTGGCTAAGGAAAACGATTGAGTTTGTTATACAGACTCAATTAATTAAAGCAGACTTACTTGTTGTTGCCTACCTCTTGAGTGCTAGGTGAGCTCTTGAGGGCCATGGGTATGGGATACATATTGAGATGTGTATATGATACTGTGGATTGGCACTAGAGCAAGTGGGAGAAATTGTTAGGGTTGGTGCTCAGAGTGTCAATCCGGATCGTATTTATGTCCGATTCATAAATACGAGCAATTCATTTTTCCATAATATTACTTATTTAATGGTAGCACCTCTTTTCTGTTATTCACATATTCGATCTAATTACGATTAGATATCTAATTATGATTAGATTGAAACTAAATCTGGTTTAGTGATACGTGTATATTAGACAAAGACCCTAGGATTTACAATGTAGTGCGCAGTTACAACGTAGTTTGTAATTGACATTGGGAAGCACACTATAAGATGTATATCATTAAATAAAGTTCCTGGTCAAGATTTGCTAACACGGGTCGGTTAGTAAAATTCGCTGAGACCAGTACATGTCGTATATCGTGACTTTGTCCAATGGTTTATCCCAAGGAACCATGAGTCTTGTGAGACTCGTATAGACATGTTGGTGTTTATTTGATAAACACTGAATGACTCACTGAAGATTTCCTAATAAATGGTACACCAACGTCAATAGGAATCTTCTCGAGTTGAGCGAGCATAGTGGTCATTCGACTTGAGATACCACAGTGGGATATATGAGTTATCCTCCATATTTTGATGGCAGTCACGTCACCGATCTATTTAGATCAGACCTCCGCCTGTTCGTTGGGTGTTGACTGATGCTCATGATATCCATTGCGTATCAAGAGAGGATCCGTCCGTCCTGTGTACAGGGCATAGACATCCTGCACGTGTTTACAATCTAATAAATCCATGGCCGTGGTATAACTTCGGAAATCAGTTCCGAGTGTTATTTAGAAATCGTAAATTGAAAGTCGAATATATTATACCAAAAGGATTTGACGTTTTCATCTATATTCCAGGTATAATATGGATAGCCTGTGACAGAGAAATTATACGTATGCAATGACCTCGACATGCATAGTTTAGCGAGATTATCCGTGGTCGTCATAATTCATGAGTGGATGAATTATGGACATGAAATTGGATTTCGTGACGGATAAACCTAAACTTAGAGAGTCCCACAATATGAAGTGTACTCGTTGAGCACTTGGGCAACACATTATGAATAATACAGATTATTCATAATACTTCACCGGATTAAATGAGTTAATTCAGACCGTTTAATCGGTTAAACGATAACACATGTATAAGGGCATTTTTGGTCAATCGTAATTAATAAATATTTGTATTTGATACAAAATTTGATTTGATACATATTAATTATTTGTCAAATGAGATTTTGACACATGCCATTAATATATGTATTTGTTATTTAATGTAAATAAAAATACATATACAATAATAATTATATTAATTAATTATTTAGATATTTAATTGTTAAATATTTGAATAGTTAAATAATATCTATATTTCATAAATGTTATGAAATATGTTTACTTATTATTGGAACAAATGGCATGATTTAATTAAACTTAATGTGTGCAATTATGATTGGTTAACATAAAGTTTAATATATATTTAATTGAATTAAATATGGTAATTGGACAAAAATGCCCCCTAAAGTCGGCAAAATGGTTTTAATTTAATTTTTTTTTTATTTTCTTATTCTATTCTCCACCATGGCCGAAACTTAACAAGAAAAAATGCTCTCAAATGTGGTTTGATGAAACAAATGAGGAAAATGAAGAAAATCAAGGAAAAAGCTTAGGAAATTAAGGAATTAAAGGTAATCCTATATATCTCTAAGCTTGAAAGCATGTTTCTTGTTTTCTTGATGATCTAGTATGATTCTAGGGTTTCATTTTCCTTAAGAATTTGGGGCTTTTGGTTTTGGTGGATGGATTTGGAAGTAAAGTGCATGTGTGAAGTTGATTTGGACGATATTAATGTAATTATTGTCCAATTTTATTATTAGATGATATGTTGCCATTCTAGAGTGTTATGACCACTCTTGTAATACCTAGAAATTTTCTTGGGTGGTTCATGTGTGGTGACTTTGATTGGTGTTTTGATTAATTGGATTAATCTTGAAAAAATTGGATTAAAGCATGAAAATTGACAAATTTGTGTTCTGGATTAGATCTGGAAAAATCAGTGAATATGTTGATAAAATTGATGTCATATAAATATATTGGATGTGTTTTGGGTGTTGGAACAATTTCTGGAAATTGTTTCGGAGTTGAAATAAGCGAAAACGGTGAAAAACGGCTTTACCAAGTGACTTTTGAGCCAACCGGGTGACGGCTGCCCAAACAGTGAATTTTTCACTGTTCGGGCAGCCCATGAACTGCCCTAACACTATTGGGGCTGACCTGGGCAGTCCCCATAAGTGTTGGGTGGTCGGTTCGGTCAAAAAACGCGTTTTGCGTCATTTTGCGGAAAAATATTTTTCGTAAAAGTTTCGCGAAGTTTCTACCTTATTTATGTCGTTATTTGATATCGAATAAATGTTTTTAGGTGAAATATGAATAAATTATTCATATTAGATATTGAATAATTTGTTCGGTAATTTGAAATAGTTTTAAAATTACGATTTTGCCCGAACCGCACTTCCGCCGCGCCCTTCGCCCAAAACCCATCAATGCATATATGCATGCAATACATGAGATGCATGGTGTGCTCAAACATCAGCATATACCCTTCCAACCTTATTCCTCTCACACGCGTGGTAACTCTCATATCTGCCCTATGTATGGTTTAGCTCATGCACCAACCGGGGGGGGGGGGGGACATAAGTTCGTTCTTTCCTATTCTAAAGGTAAACATTGGCTACTTTGGTTCATTTCAATCGTTAAAAGATAAATGCCACCCATTTATAAAAATTACTAAGCCTAATATGGGGATCTTGCCACTGTCTAAAAATGACGAATTGAACCCTTGGTAATCACAGTTATTTGGGATGGACTTAAGATGTTTAAGAACATTTAAATGGGAAAAAATAAGACTTACCCTTTCTGGATGAAAGGTAGCATAGGTATCAAACTCATGTTTTGGAATTTTGGATTTTAGTTAAACAATTTAGGCTCAACAAGGTTTACATACAAGGTGGCTCATTATCATTTCGGAGTATTTGACCTAATTGTCATGAAAATACAAGCTTGTCTCAGTTGAAAAGGTCCAACAAGTTTTACATCTCAAGGCAAAATGTTCAAGTTACTTCAAATGATTGGGGGCCCAAACACAAGTATAATGGAGGCTCTTATAGGATAAAAACTATGGATATTTTATGTGGGCTCATAAGGGTACGACTTAGGCTCTTTTCGATGAGGGATTGCCCGCAAATATGTCTTCCCACTCAAGGGTTTGATCGACTAAGTGAACACATATTTTTTATACCCAAGAACATGAAAGGTTGTCTACCACTAGGTCTCCCCACTCAAGGGTTCGATCGACCAAGCGAACTCACCTTTATGCTCAAGGTACGTTCCAATAAGTGATGGTTATCATCACATACCAATCCATCACCTTGAGTGAAAGTAATTTCTCGATATGCAACGCCATCGAGGTTAAAACGTGTAAGCAAAAGATGAAGACATGACTCTCCTCAATCTCACCATAAATACTACAAGGTATTTTTTCGGGACCGATTCTCTATCCCTAGTACAGTCGCCATCTGTAGGAGCAAAGCGAGGTTTACCGCTATGCCTATGACGTCGGCGACCACTACACTATTGGGTTCGCAGTCTATAAAGAGTACAGATAATCCCACGGGGACTAACTAGAGAATAAATGAGTCACCACCCAGAATAATTTAAAGCCGCATTACACCCCTCACAAGGTCTGAACTTAAACCCGTTTGGGTTCCAAATGGTCCCTTACTGATGCTAGTATAATATTTACGCTCAAATGAGATATCCCTATATTTTATAATGCTTGAGCATGCAAATGCAGTTATAGACATACAATACGCAACCATGAATCATAAAAATAATAAGTAAAGTAAATATCCATAAATTATTACAACATTGATAAAATAATGATGAAACAAATCTGGGCAAGCATTTCATGGGCCTGGCCTCGGAGAGGCCTAGCCGGATATAATTTACAATAAGCCGGATATACACTATGATATTAATGTTCGAGTATTTTTATCAATGTCCGACCAGATATATTTCATAACTGGCCAGGTATAATTGGTAGATCATATAGTAAGCAGAACAAATCATGCATATTAATCCTATCTTGGGCAGTAAAATAAATACATACATATTAATAGTTAAAGTGACAACTAAACATGCATAATTTAATAATGATAAGTAACATAAAAATAACTAACCATGCATGCAATAAACACGGCCTGACATGCTTAAAGACAGTCAGATGTGTGTGCATGTCTGGGCGAATGTGATGTACATCTGGCCGAAGATACTATGTAACTAACAGAAACTTCAAAACACAGAAATACTAAGAATGGTGCCCTCAGGACGTACCTTTTTCATGTAGTTTGGTTTCTAAAGACGCCTCTGATCGTCGAGTAGATGTTGGATTCGTACCAGAGGGAAATGAGATACAAAGAAAAGGCGAGTGATTTCTCTCTTAAGGTTGTTGTTTTAGGTTTTTTAGGATTCTTCTGAATTGATTCCCATCATCCTCCAGGTTATGTCTCCCCAAAAGTCCCCACTTTGTGAAGAAGAACCTTTTTTTTTAATAGTTAAAGAAGGGGATTGAGAATGGAATGAGGGGACATAATCCCCTCCCATTCTCTTGTGATTGCCAATTTGTTGGGTCAGTTACAGCCCGAGATATATCCGACCAGATGTACATCTTAAGACATATATCTGGTCAGACATACCATGGCCGTAATTTCAGTTATTTGAATTTTACATGTATGTTGACAACTCGATACATATCCAGCCGGATATTAAATTTGAATTGTATGTTCGGCTGGACATAATCAAGTCCCTTAAATTCAGTAACCGACCATCTGCTCGTTTAATGATAGTTATGTTATGTCCGACTGGAATTAGGATTTTTAAGGTATATCCGGCCATATTTTATGGTTTGAGAGAAAGTAGACCGGGCATAGGTAGTGTCCGATTGACATTTGGCCTATATTTTATGGGTTCCTTGGAGTTTCTTTCCTTCCTGGCATTCATCTTTGTAATTTCCCCAACTTTTAGTGGATGTTCCCATAAGAGACTCATCATCGGGCTATGCATAAAAATGCAATATCTACACTAACGTCATATAGCCAAAAGACAGGTTCATGATTTCATTCCTGCAATTAATTAATTAAAGGTAATCTTATAGTGGCGAAATATATTTTCGTCACTAATTCTTTTTGTGACACACTTTTAGTGACGAAACAGTGGCGTAATTATATTTCATCACTAATAGTTTTAGTGGCGAAAAATGTTTTTTAGTTACATAAAATTTTTGCCACTAAAAGTCAGTTTTATTGTAGTGATTGGACCACATATTGCATGTCGATTGGGCCACATGTCGCACACTGCTTGGGCCATGTGTCACACGTCGATTGGCTCCATGTGTCAGCCCATTATGGTGCCACATTTCAACTCCGAAAAACATCATTGAGCCATTTGAAGTTTGATTAAAGCAAAAATTGCAATATTTTGAAAATGAAAATGATAATGTTCTTCCAAATACAATACCGAACATGCCCGTGAGTTTTAGCTTTTTTGTTTTCCCTTAAGTGTATCATTTCTTATTATAACTAGTGTTTTCATAACCGAACCAGTGATATAAAAAGTTTAATGGGTCACTGGTTCGATCGGTTGAAATGTTTCGGAAAAACCAACAAAACTGGCTGACGTCATAAATAGTTTTCTTTAATTAAAAATTATAAAAATATTAAATTTTAGTTTTTGGTTTTAAAAATTATAAAAATATTAAATTTTAGTTCGGTTTATTTGTTTTTAACGATTTTTATCTTTTTTTTAAAGATCCGTTTTTTATGTTTGACTTAACCGGACTTATAGTCAATTCCCAATTTGATCGATTGAACCGACGATCCGGTCCGATTTTAAAAACAATTATAACCCATCAAACCAAAATCTGTCACTAACTAGTTGCTTTTTAGCTAACATCTCACTACTGAAAGGAAAGAAGTGCAAGACGTTTTCTTTTTGGTATACTTGACACATGTCTCAGCTCAGTACGTAACAGGATGGTGAAGGGATTAGAAAGTTGTAATATGAGTGTTAAGAGACAAGTCAGCCATGAAGCAAAAGCATGATTATGAATACCATTTGTTAGGAACAACATGACTTTCAAGTCAGCAATTTACTTAAAACGACTGGCAGATGGTGAGTGTTAACTTGTAATCCAACCCATGACCAAGTCTCTCAACAAAAATAAAATAATAATAATAATAAAACTGATGCACACTTTCTCCAATTTATAGCAAGGGACGTATGCTACTATCTATCGTTACTCATTCTCTCTATTCCAAGAAAAGAAAGCAAGGCAATATTGTGACTACATCATCCCACCACCAGAAGCAAGCAATGTCATGTTTGGTAATCAAAATTTGCATTATGCATTAACATTACACATACCAAATGAAAAATGCAACTTAAGGTGCCTAAAATGAACAGAAAAACAAATGCTCAAAAGAAAATTACTGACGATCAATTAATCAACACTCAAAAAGTTCAAGTTCTGCAAGTAAAGAGCTAATTATAGTACGAATTGAGAACAAGCTAAATGAGGTACAAATTGATTCACACATATATACTACGCGAGAATTTGAACATAAAATCAGCGGATTTGATACCACATTAAAAAAAAAAAACAAAAGAAAAACCGCTAATAATAACTTTTTTGAGGGTTAAAGCTGTACTTATTCCAATTTCTAACCAAATGCACGAAGACATATCACAAATGAGACATCACTGAACTTTGAATCAAAATCTTTGATGAGAATGACAACTCAGATTCAGTATCAAAACTTGGAATTTATGCCCCCACTGTCTCGTTGTCCGTTCTGTATGAAACTTTTAGCACCATTATCATCATACCGACACAAGAAAGTGAAATCCGGTATGGTTAATGAGGAATGAACAGTTTCCTGCCTCTCAATCACAGTTAAGTTTTAATCCCAGCACCACAAGATCTTTCACCAATTTGACCAAAACTTCATTGGTGCAAATCAAAATGGCCAAAATGAACTTAGAGTGCATTATCAACTTAAGAGTGCTTCTGATCTATATGGCTAGCTTCAACCATTTCTAATGTTTGGGATTACATGTAGATGGATCCAATCTCACACACACACACACACACACAAAAGGTTGTCAAAAAGTGAGCAAATTCAGTTCACACAATAGGCAAAATTTCTTGTTCAAATATTCCATGCTTTTATGTACGGCTGATGCAGGACCAGCTATTTAGCCAGGTTTAATGGTGGACTACTTTCAGTCGGCATAGAGTTACAGATTCCTAATTCCATAGCCTTTTGGAAACAGAAAGAAGGGTCTTAACGTCAATGAATCCATCAGAGTAACTGTTTGCATTAGCCTAAACAATAATACATTAACAAACGTTCCATTCATAAACTGGTTCAATTACAAAGCTCTTAAACTATACTATTACAAAGGCTTAATATGTAGTTGAATAGCAACAGCTTTGCTAGTATTCACAGAAAATGTGGCCCCTAGAGTCAAGTTGCATGAGTCACAGTGATCATTGGTTGAAAGTAACTTGAGCAACTTTCTAGGAATCAGTCCATCAAAAAAGTGATGCTTTGAGATACACCCCTCCCTCTTTTTATATATTGGAATCCTTATCATTCATGTAATATCTGTGGATATTGCTTCCAATCACGATTTGAAGGAATCATTTACACTACTCATTTTGATATTAATTTAAGAGTTTGTGCTGTGAATTCTAGAAGGTGCAAATGAAGTATCCTAAAGACTACTTGCAGGATCTCAATAAATATCAGCCGATGATTTGGGGCCACTCTAACCAACTTGCAGCACAAACTTGGCATCACAATGCTGCCCTCTCGATTCACCAGATACTCTCCAAGATTCAACCTCTTATTTCAAACAGATATTTTGTTTCTAGAAATCGTTAATCATGTCATTTTCTTGATTGAGATACTTCCTAACAAAGAATATTAATGAGTGAATTATATTACCGTTCAAATGACCTTTTTTTTTTTCGGAAACAAGTAAAAATCCTAACTGCCTTATACTCTTATAAGAAATGTATCTATTGAACTACAACACAGGACCTGACAACCAAGTTTTAAGCTATTTACCACCGACCACACCTGGAGCTCAAATGACATTTCGCAAAAGCTTAATCATGCACTTTTTTGTAATGATCAGCTCCTAATCATGCACTAGAGAAAACAAAAGATTCTATCACATTATTGTATTTCATGATTTACCTGATATCGGTTGAGATACGATTGCGAATGTTCATCATTTTTCAAGTTATAAGAGTGAAATAATGGCCTGCCAAACTTGTGCATCTGTTCAACCCAGAAGCTAGAAGAGTAAAATTCCAAATCACTTTCATTTACACATAAAAGATAACCTAACCAAACAAAGCAATAAAAAACACTTTGATTTCTAACCATAATGAATTAAAATCAAACATTTGGTACTCTCTGTGTCAATCTTTATGATTTTAGCTGCTGTCCTAAAGATCCACTGTACTTTCACATTAGCATACAGTAACAAAATCACCATTATAACATTGATTAGTTGAAGATTCTGACATGATTTTCACATTACTTTTTCATGCATTAAAAAATAATAGACAAGTAAAACAACGTTTAGATCATGCATGGATGTTGATGCTTTCGTGATTGAACAAACAATCTTCAGATTTGTGTTTACAACGTGTGATGAATTCGGACTCAAGAAAGCCGCCTATTATAACACACTTGACACGAAACCGGGAAAAAAATACCGAGGGTCAAAATAAATGTAAATGCTAAAAAAATTAGGTGACATAATATGCTAACAAACTGAATTTAGTTAACTGGAGCATTAACTTAATATAGATTTTTTTTTTTAATATGATTGGATATGTAAATAAAGGAAGAAAATTACTTAAGCTTTTGTTTTTGTCTTTATACTTTCTCTCTTACATCAATGGCGGACCCACAATAACGTATCGTTCCTGTTCAATCCGAAAATTTATTAAAATATAACCTATAAATTAATGAATGATATAATTTATTAAGGAAATAATTTTGATATGTCCCTACTAAAATGAAAAGTATTTAATATTTTACTATAAAGTTCAAATTTATTCCTACTAAATCAATATTTTAACTACATCAATGTCTTACATAATATGCAACTCCACTTAAGTTTTGTGGTTCCTAAGGAGACAAATCATTAAAATTCTACAAACATTTTTTTGCAAGATTCATATTCACCAACTGGCACTAGCCTACCTCACCCCTCCTCCAATTCTGCTTATAAAAAGCAAACATTGCCACCTCTTCTGCTCATTATCTATTTCCTCAGTAATTGAACATTCTTTTATATTCTACTTTAAAGTTTCTTAGTTCAATGTCAGGGTCATGGACAGCTGAGGAGAACAAGGCCTTTGAGAGGGCACTGGCTGTGTATGACAAGGACACCCCAGACCGTTGGTGCAATGTGGCCAAGGCTGTTGGTTCTGGAAAAACTGCTGATGAAGTGAAGAAGCACTATGAGCTTCTTGTTGAAGATGTCAAACATATTGAGTCTGGCCATGTCCCTTTCCCCAAATACAGGACTCCCATCAATGGCAACATGGGCGACAGGTACCCAAATTTCAGCTTTTTTTTTTTTTTTTTTTTTTTTCAATAATGATACATGTACCCAAGGAAACTGCCCAATTTCAAATTAAAATTTTAATTTCATTAACTTACTTCTCACTTACATAATTTATCATCAACAGAGCAACAAAATAAAAACAACTCTTTGAGTCTCTGACCATACACTTTTTTTTTTTTGAAACACTCTGACCATACACTTAGATCTGCATAACTTGAACTAGAATCATCGTACACCTCTAATTTTATATATATAAAAAACAAATTCGACCCCACAGACACTTTTCACGTGGCTTCAATCATTTATGAATTTAACCCCACAATATATATATATATATATGAACTGTGAGTTTGAGTGATTTTCCAACTCAAATAACATAAAAAAATTAAAGGATTTCACATTGAAAAACACACACATATATTGATGTTAATAACATTAGGAAGGGATAAAAGACAAAAATAATCGAACACCAATGTATTGTCTTTTGTCACTAAATATGTTGGAGTTCATATTTTTTTATCTTTTAATTCGTCCAAGAATGTTTATTTAATAACAGTGATATATATATATATATATATATATAACAAAATATTAAATTCACACTTTTTTGTTTGTGAGTGTGAGTGCAGGATGAAGAATCTGAAGCTCCACTGAAGCTTGCTACAAGCTAGTATCAGCATCAATAACAATCCTTCCTCTGCTCAGTAGAGTTGAAATAGTTGTAGTATCACTAGATAATTCAAAAATCATGTAAAAGTGATTGTGATCCTATATTCTATCTTTGCTTCTGCTGTGTTTATTTTATCTATTGAGGAAGAGAAAATTTCTTTAGTGTTTTGCCCTTAGTAGCCCTGAATGGGTGTGACTTGATGACAAAGAGACTCTAACTTAATTGTCAAATCCTGGATTCGAGTACATGAGTGTATTTCTGGTAAGAATATGGGGCAATCAGAGATTTTACTTGCTTCGCTTAAATTCAGGTCAGGTGATTTGGCGACGGGTTTTCAACGTTTCCAAAAAAAAAACTTTACCAAGAAAAATTACTTATTTTTATAAAACGTGGACCTTCACACATGATAATAATAATAATAGTAAAAATTATACTAAAGACATTTTTTAATAGATTGATACAAGTGCCAAAAATAACTTAATAGTATTAAAGGTAAATCTCAAAATTGACTGTGATTGAAAAAAGAAGTGACTGAGCTTGTATATTTTGTGAGATATGTGTTATTAAACGAAATCAACATGCATCAAACTAATCAAAATCAGAATACAACAATAAAATCAAATCTACACTAACATGCCAATATTAAATATAAACCCTAAAACTTAAAGAAAACCTGGAAAATGAAGAAGATGACGGAAACTTGGAGTTCAAGTCGAGTTGCCTCTATCCTTAAGAACTTATTAGCCCCGCCTTGGTGCTCTACGGATTTTGTGGCTAACGTCCTCCCAAGATTACTTGGATTCTTCTTGTTGAAGGGGCACTCCTTTCACAAGAACATGAACAAGGACAGTGGTGGAAACTTCTCTCTTACTAGACTTTCTAAGACAAAATGTACGAGACCTCTAGTTTTTTTCTGGATCTTAAGAAAGAACATAAGTCTCCCTTATATAGGCATGGAAGAGTGCCTTTAAGGGCACCCTTTTGTTTTGGGTGTAACCCTCCTAAGGATTATACCCCTTCCTTAAACCCTTTGGACCCTAAATGAGTGTTCTTTCAATTTTAGAGGACATGTCCCTACATGTTAGTGTCTTTTCTATAGGGCACTACTCAAGGGACATGACCCTCCTCCATCCAAACTCTATATTTAGAGAATTTACAACAATCCCCAATAATTCACTAAATATTAATGCAGACACTTGAGAGAGTTTCCGTGAAATAAAGCTGCATCGAAATAGGTAGCTTTCGCCTTGAATCTTTCCTAGTGAATGACAATCAGATTTACTTGGCAAACAGTGACCCATAGTCTTGAACTGTTCTGCCGTTGGTGTAAACCAAGACAATTGCCAACACATAGCTTTACTTCGACCATTTCCCGTTCTACGGTTGTGTTCATTTCGGCCATGAACATTGGTCCTGGATTCATCAAGCACTTTAGGAAAGTCAGCATGTAAAATCCCATGGAAGCGACCTCACTTCTTACTTGAAATAGGTGATCTACTATGAAGAGGTAATCTGTCTTTACCCATTAGGACTCTTCTTCTAATATAGTGATCATTAAAAGTATTAGCTTATCCTAGCTTTGACAGACAGCACTCTGCGTCATTATTGGAATGGGAAAGAGTATAAAACTCTACAGTGCTTGTTTTGAATTGCATAAAGTTTCAGTTGTCCCTTTTGAACCTAGAACTTGGGATCTCCAGTCAGCTAGGTTGGGTTTCCACAGTGACAATTCTTAATTTATAGGCTTCAAGCCCATTCCCCTCGATGACTTCTCAACTTGCTCTCTAGGTAAACCTATAGTAAGTGGATCCGCTAGGTTTTCCTTTGATTTCACATAATCAATTGATATTATACCACTTGAGAGCAGTTGTCGTATGATATTATGTATGCGACGTATGTGTCGAGACTTACCATTATACATTGTATTTTGGGCTCTCCCAATAGCCGATTGACTATCACAATGTATGCTTATCGTTGGCACCAGTTTGGGCAAATTTGGAATATCCTCCAGGAAATTTTGAAGCCATTCCGCTTCTTCCGTTGTTTTGTCTAATGCTATGAACTCTGATTCCATAGTAGACCGGGCAATACATGTTTGCCTCGAGGATTTCCATGACACGGCTGCACCACCAAGTGTGAAAATAAATCCACTTGTAGATTTGGAATCCACTATATCAGACACTCAGTTAGTATCGTTGTATCCCTCTTGAAAAATAGGATATCTCATATAATACAGACCATAATTTGAAGTTTCTCTTAGATACCTCAAAACTCTTACTATGGCTTTCCAATGGTTATGTCTTGGATTACTCGTATATTTGCTAAGCCTGTTTACAGCTTGAGCGATATCAGGTCGTGTGCAATTTGTGAGATACATCAGACTTCCGATGATTCTCGAATACTCTAGTTACGATACGCTTGAGCCAGTATTATTTGATAAATGAAGAGTTAGGTCTATCAGAGTTCTAGCCATATTTAGATCTCCTTTATTATATTTCTGAAGTATCTTCTCAACATAGTAAGTCTGAGATAATATATATCCTTCTAATTCTCTGGAGATCTTAATTCCTAAGATCACATCAGCTATTCTTAAATCTTTCATATCAAATTTGCTGGTCAGTAATTTCTTGGTAGACTAAATCATCTCATGATTACTACCAATGATCAGCTTATCATCTACGTAGAGACACACAATGACATATCCTTTTTGAGTTGATTTGATGTATACACACTTATCACACTCATTGATTTTGAACTCACTTGACAACATCTCTTTGTCAAATTTTTCATGCCATTGCTTATGTGCTTGTTTTAATCCGTATAAGGATTTTACTAGTTTGCACACCTTTTGTTCTTGTCTAGGAACATTGAAACCTTCTGGCTGTTCCATGTAAATCTCTTCATCCAGTTCACCATTTAAGAATGTCATCTTTACATCCATTTGATGTATTTCAAGACCAAATATAGCTGTTATGGCTATGAGAATTCTTATTGACGTGATACGAGTCACTGGTGAATAAGTGTCAAAGTAATCAATGCCTTCTTTTTGCCTATAACCTTTTATGACAAGCCTTTCCTTGTACTTATCTATTGATCCATCCGGCTTCATCTTCCATTTGAAAATCCATTTGTAGCCCAGTGACTTACAACCTGGAGGAAGATCAATCAACTCCCAAGTATGGTTTTATAGGATGAAATCAATCTCACTATTGATAGCCTCTTTCCACAAAGGTGCCTCCGACGAAGACATTACTTCTTTATAGCTATGAGGCTCATTTTCTAACAAGTATGGTAGAAAATCGGGTCCAAATGACTTAGACATTCTAGCTCTTTTTCTACGTTTATGTTTGATGAGTGGTAAATGTATCACTATTTCCCACTCATTTGACCTAATATTTTGTATAGTTTCTTGAGTTTTGTGAATATTTTGATGTGTTTTATGTTATTTTATAGATAAATAAAGTTTCAGGACTCTCTAGAGTTGATTCGGGGCCAAAATAGTGAAAAATAGACAAAAAAGGCAAAACTGTCATTTGGACGTAGCGACGCGCAGCCTGCGTCGCGACCGCTAATGTACGCCAGGACACATGGACCAATCAGAGAAGTTTGTTAACGCACCGAATCTGCTAACGTGCGTCTGCCACATGTCAATATCACAGCAAATCATGCTAACGTGCGCCGAACACGTGTCACCATCACATGCTACCGATAATCGACATCGCCATGTCATCGCCACGTCAGCACAATCATTCAGCTACCGACGCCGCCAGGACACGTGTCGCTGTCTCCGTATTTTACGTCGTAATCTTCGACGCATCACGACTGATGAGTGGTAATTATATCACTATTTCTCACTCATTTGACCTAATATTTTGTATAGTTTCTTGAGTTTTATGAATATTTTGATGTGTTTTGTGTTATTTTGTAGATAAATAAAGTTTCAGGACATTCTGGAGGTGATTTGGGGCCAAAACAGTAAAAACGGATGAAAAGGGCAAAATGGTCATTTCGCGCGTCGCAAAGCCTAACATGCGCCGGGTCCATGCTAACATGCACCGGGTCCACATGTGAGAAAATGAGAAGTTTGACTTTGCTAACGTGCGCCGTGCCACGTGTCACCATCACAGCCGATCTGCTAACGTGCGCCGCGCCATGTGTCATCATCCTACGGTGCCGACAATTGCCATCGCCACGTGTGCCACGTGTCACTCCACGTGTCTGCCATATCATCGTCCACATCACCTGTTGACCAAGTCAAAGTGCCACGTCATCGTCACGTCATCATCAACCAATCACAGCGTGCCACGTGTCACAATCCTACGGTGCCGACACTCCCTTTCGCCACGTGTCGCCACGTCAGCACAATAATTGAGTTGTTAGCCACCTCGCCACGTGTCACCTTATCTCCTTATCCGAATCGCCACGCGTCATCACCTCAGCATGCCACGCCAAAAGACACCGGCGTTGCGACGCCAAAGGTTATAGCATCGCGACGCCCAGAGCCTATCCGCGCCTATAAATTGAGCTCGAGGTTTCAGTTGTAGATGTACCTTCCTCTCTAATTTCTCTGATGTAAATATGGAGTTTTCTATCTAGTTTCTTTTAATTTCAGTTTTGTAATACATTTTAATTACGTTCTGTAATAATAATAATTTACTTTTTTTTTTACAGTTTTTACTATTCACCATGAGGAGGTAACTTCCCCATGCTAGGGTGAAAGGTACTTCTTTTACTATTGCTATTTAGATTAATCTCCCTTAAATATAATATATTCACTATTTAAAATTTGACTTAAAAAGGATACCGCCAGATTGGTCGGTTGGTAATTCATTTTAATCTGGTTTAAACCTGACTAATCAAGGATACCGCCAGATTGGTCGGTTGGTAATTAAATTTTCTTACCGCCTATATGGCAGGTTTATTTTGGTTCCGCCTTTATGGCTGGTTGGACTTAATTTCACTTAATCAGGTTACCGCCTATATGGCTGGTTGGTAAGATAATCACAAGTTAATATATTATATTAAGGGAGATATCTAAATAGTAAATAGTAAAAGTTGATCCTTTTACCTTAGCATTTTATTTTATTGTAATTTACTTTTCAGCTTTTACTTTACCGCAGTTACTTTTCAGCATTTTTACTTTATGTCTTTTACTTTCAAGTTTTTACTAGCCCTAGTTATGTGTTGTAACTAAATTAGTTATCTGGGGTTGTGATGACTTTTAATATCATCGGTTTATAAAGGGTTATTTTATAGTTTGGGTAATTTAAAGGTTTACTTATTAAGTCTTAAGCTTAATGCGTCTTGTTAATTGGCCACTAATAAGATTGATATGGTAAATCTAAAATAAACTTGACAAATGAATTTTAGGTTTCAGCCTTAGACTTAATAGCCCACGATCTTCCTTGGGGATAGATAACCCTTTAATAGATTTCCTTACATGATAGACATATACCTGTCGGGCGGGGGTAACCATAATTGGAACTTAAACTTAATGAATCCAGATAATTTGGTTGACATAGACATATGGTTCAATTGGGTTAAACTGGATATTTGCGTCTGACCATCGACAGAGGCTTTCGCATAATTTAGTGTTTCAGGTTAGTAAACCAATTTATTACCCAAACATAAAATAACAACTTCATCTTTAAAATGATATTGGAAGAAATCACAACCCTAGATAGTTTTTAATATTGAATTTTCTTAAACCTACCTTCGTGCAATTTTATTTATTTGTTTTTAAATTTAAAATCTTCACCATTTCAAATTAATCAATCAACCTGTTAGATACTCGTAATCATTTGACGTCATAAAATTAATAGATTAGGTTTTAAGTCCTCGTGGGATCGATACTTTTTATACTACTTGAACGATACGTGTGCTTGCGTTATACGTGTGTGTTTACGCCGGTTAAGTTTTTGGCGCCGTTGCCGGGGACTTATTTTTCTTTCATTATTAGTTTTAAGGCTAGATACCTTTACTTGTATCTAATTTTATTTTTACTTATTGTTTTTGTTTTCTTGTGTTTCAGGTTCTCAGAAACTTCATGAGATGAACCAGTAGCTTTGAACTTCGACCGCTTGACCCGAAAATTGAAAGAACCATCAGACAGTTGAGAAGGGAAAGACGAGAAGGCCAAGAAGCTTTAGTCAACATGGAACCTGAACCTTTGGAGGTTGCACCACTAATTCCCATTCGAGACAGAACCATTCCGGTGGTTGACAGACTCATTTCTTGTATTGTACTTCCTCCCTTACCAGAAAATGCGGGTGACTTCAAAACATGCATTCAGATGATTCTGCAGTCAGTTCAGTTTGGGGGGAATGCAACTGAAGATCCTAATGCCCACATCAGCAACTTCCTGGAAGTTTGCGGCACTTTCAATTACAACCGAGAAGCTGAAGAAGCAATGAGACTAAATGTTTTCCCATACTCCTTGAAGGACAGAGCTAAAGCTTGGCTACATTCACTACCAGTAGGTTCTATCACAACTTGAAACACTTTAGCCACCAAATTTCTTGCAAAGTACTTTCCACCAGCCAGAACTGGAAAGTTGAGGAATGACATCACATCCTTTATACAACAAGACTCGGAAACTCTCTACGAAGCTTGGGAAAGGTACAAATATTTGCTCCGAAAATGTCCTCACCATGAGATTCCAAAATGGCTTCAAGTCCAAACATTCTATAATGGACTTTCTGGAATAATGAGAACCACAATCGATGCTGCTGCTGGAGGAGCTTTAATGGCGAAAGGAGAAGATCAAGCCTGGGACCTAATCGAAGAAATGGCCAACAACAATTCCTTGTGGCCAACAGAAAGAAGCATGATCCAAAGAATTGCAGGAATTTATGAAAGTGGAGCCAATACAGCAGTCAACGCCAAGCTGGATCAGATATGCAAATTCATGGAGACTCTTATCACTAGATCCACAAGTTCACCATATGGAGGAGCACCAAAACCAAACCAACTTGAAGAAACGGTGAATTTTGTCAACAATTTCAACAGACATGGGAATAATCCATATTCTAACACCTACAACCAAGGGTGGAGGAATCATCCCAATTTTTCATGGAGCAACAATTCAGGACAACAGAACTATCCACCACCTGGATTCCAGCAATAGAACAAAGGCCATGAGCAGGTAAATGAACAGGAATAGCAGAAGTGCTGACTCACTTAAAAAGTACGATGCTATGATTCAGAGCCAATCTGTTTCCATCAAAGCACTGGAGAATCAAATCGGACAACTGGCTAATGCTCAAAATTACAGACCGCCAGGGAATCTTCCCAGCAACACAAAACCAAATCCAAGGAACATGGGAAAGGAGCAGTGTCATGCCATCATGTTAAAAAACGGTACTGAAATCAACAAAGATGTTGGAGCCAAAACAACTGCTGAGGAAGTTCCAAAAGAAACAAAGCAACAGATGGAGGAAAAAGAAGCAAATGAAAAAGAATAGATCACTCCACCTCCACCTTTTCCTCAGCGTCTTTAGAAAAATAAACTGGACAAGCAGCTTGCTCGTTTCCTGGAGGTGTTCAAAAAGCTGCACATCAACATTCCATTTGCAGAAGCCTTGGAACAAATGCCCAGCTATGTAAAATTCATGAAAGACATTCTTTCACGAAAACGGAGATTGGGAGATTACGAGACAGTAGCATTGACAGAAGAATGCAGCGCCATCATTCAGAGGAAGCTTCCCCTAAAGTTGAAATATCCTGACAGTTTCACCATTCCTTGCATCATAGGAGAACATAACTTTGGTAAGGCTTTATGTGATTTAGGTGCAAGTGTTAACTTGATGCCTTTTTCTATTTTCAGGAAACTGCAGATTGGAGAAACAATGCACACTTCAGTCTCTCTACAACTTGCTGATAGAACGCTCGTATTTCCAAAAGGCGTAGTTGAGGATGTGCTGGTCAAGGTTGAAAAATTCATTTTCCTAGTAGATTTTATTGTCCTTGATATGGAGGAAGACGCAGACGTGCCAATCATCCTCGGGAGACCATTCTTGGCTATAGGTCGAACCATTATTGATGTACAAAAAGAAGAATTAACCATGAGGGTACAAGACCAAGAAGTAACATTCAATGTTTTCAAGGCCATGAATTTCCCAGATGATGAAAAGAAGGAGGAATGTTTCAGACTTGATGTGATACACAGTACCATTCAGAACTCCAATGCAATGCAAAGTTCTACTGACAAAACATGTCAATTGCCTGTGGAACCTAAAGATAAAGCGTCTTTTGCACTGAAAAAGCCAATTCTTGCACTACAAGCAACATAAGAGAAAAAGTTTCACCAGCTCAACGAATTGGAGGAATTTCACAATCAGCCTTTTGAGGATGCCAAATTGTACAAAGAAAAGGCCAAGAAGAGACATGATGAGAAGTTAGTGCGCATACAACTGGAACCAGGGCAAAAGGTACTGTTAAACAAATCAAGGGTGAAATTCTTCCCATGGAAGCCAAAATCACGGTGGTCAGGTCCATTTGTGATCACCAAGGTTTTACCAGACAGAGTCGTTGAGATACATGATCCCGACTCCAACAAAACTTTCAAAGTTAAAAACAAGCGTGTCAAGCACTACTGGGGAGAATCATTTGAGCGACAAAAAGAAAGTGTCACACTTTCAGATCCAGCCTAACATTCGAGAAGTCATGTCTAGTTGACGACGTTAAACTTAGCGCTCGCAGGGAGGCAACCCATGCAATTTGTGTATATATTGTGATTTGGTGTGTTTTATTTTTGTGTGTTTAATTTTTGCAGGTAAAGTCATTTCACGATGGAAGAAGCTGTCGCAAATCTTCGCAAGCAATTTCCTTTTCTCCCTCAAAAATCTCTGATGAAAGTCTACAAAGCTCGCTTGGAACGGATGAGGTTACTGATGATCAAAGGTATTCCTACTGAAATTCGTTGGATTATTGAAGCACGGGTCTGATTGGCAGGTGAGTCTTCTAACTCTTTTATTTCACATCTACCTGGTTTAGGAAGGAGCACCTATGCTAAAAAGAGAAGAGCCAAAAGAATGTGTGTTTGTTATAAATGTGCTCGTATGTTTTGTGATACTCATTGTCGTTCTTAAGGAATGGTGTCTGATAACCGTGAAAATAAGATTAATTTCATTAGGGATGGCTTGAGTAAGGAGTCTTTGGATGATATATCTAAAACTCTTGAGACGCATCCCAGTGGATATGTGTATCATGAAATTCGTGAGTTATATGCACAATTTCAAAAAGAAAGACAACAGTTAAGTCTTGGGAATCTACTAAAAAAGACCCTGTTTGCCAATTTATAAGAAAATTGGATGGGACGCTTGTCCCTGACGCATAGACGTCAATCAAGTCGTTATTTTTCTTGTACATATTATATCTCTTTGTCTTTTCCTAATAATTATGATTTGTTTTGTTGTTTTCTTTTATCCGACAGGATCCAGACCTTTTTGACTATCACGATTTATTTTACTGTTTAACTAATAATTGTCATTTGGAAGGTACTAGTGCTATTATTTTACTCACCTTTTTCAGGTATTATAAATTCAACTCATCATTACATTTTTGAAGACATCCAGAGTAAAACATGGAAGCCACTTCAAGAAGACGAGTTGAAAACATCTGTGTGTTTTGCGGTACTAGTGTTGGTACTAAGCCACAATACGTAGAGGCAGCTTATGAATTGGGTCGAGTCTTAGCTGCAAGGAATATGCACATAGTATATGGCGGAGGCAATCTTCGACTTATTGGGATCGTTTCAAAAGCTGTACAGGAAGGAGGCAGTCACGTTTTGGGAATCATCCCAAAACCCTTGGCAGAGGAAAATCTTATTGAACCATCAAACGGGGAGGAATTGATCATGCCAGGTATGTCTGAACGATTGGTAGAAATGATTAACCGTGCTGATGCTTTTATTGCTTTGCCAGGTGGCTGACCGGCGTAAACACACACATATAACGCAAGCGCACGTATCGTTCAAGTAGTATAAAAATATCGATCCCACGAGGACTTAATTCCTACTGTTGTTATTAATTGTTGAATCTATTTATTTACAAATATCTAATTAAAAGGGAGAATGGAATTGATTGCTTGATTGATTTGGTTGATTGAAGATTTGCTAAATAAATAAATAAAAAGATAAAAGAAAATACTAAGGAAAATACAGATAAAAAGATATAAGGTTGTGAATTCTTTTAATATCATTTAAAAGATGAAGTGATTATTTTATGTTTGTGTAATAAATCTGTTTACTAACCTGGAACACTAAATTATGTAAAAGCCTCTTCCGATGGTCAACTACAAATACCCAGTATAACCCAATTGAACCATATTCCTATGTCAACCACATTACCTGGATTCATTAAGTCTAAGTTCCAATTATGGCTACCCCCGCCCGACAGGTATATTCCTATTCTGTAAGGAAATCTATTAAAGGGTTATCTATCCTCAAGGAAGATCGTGGGCTATTAAGTCTAAGGCTGAAACCTAAAATCCCTATGTCTAGTTCATTTTAGATTTACCATATCAATCTTATTGGTGATCAGACAATAAGAAGCATTAAGCTTAAGACTTAATAAGTAAATTTATTAATTACCCAAACTATAAAATAATCCCTTATAAACTATTGATATTAAAAGTCATCACAACCCCTAGATAACTAACACATAACTAGGACTAATAAAAATAATAAAATAAAAGACATAAAATAAAAATACTGAAAAGTAAAATAAAATAAAATGTTAAGGTAAAAGGAATTAATCCTACTACTACTTATTTAGATATCTCCCATTAAAATAATATATAAACTTGTGATTATTACCAGCCATAAAGGCGGAACCAAAATAACCAGCCATAAAGGCGGAACCAAAATAACCAGCCATAAAGGCGGACCAAAATAACCAGCCATAAAGGCGGAATTTATGTTTTATTACCCACCGACCAATCTGGCGGTATCCTGATTAAGTCCAATTTATATAGTAAATATATTATTTTTAAGGGAGATTAATCTAAATAGTAACAGTAAAAGAAATTACCTTTCACCCGAACATAAGGAAATTACCTCATCACGGTAAAAAGTAAAAACTGTAAAAAGTAAATAGTAAAAAGTAAAAACTGTAAAAAGTAAAAAAGTAAAATTACTATTACTATTACTATTAAAAAGTAATTAAAAATATTTACAAAACTGAAACTAAAAATATTCTAGAGAGAGAAGCTCTCAATTTTGAACTAAGAGAAGAAAGAGAAAGGTGTGTTGAAATATGAAATTTCGAGTTCTATTTATAGGCTCGGATAAGCCTCCAGCGTCGCGCCGCCCAAATTTCACTAGCGTCGCGACGCTGGGTACAGTACGACACGTGTCACGTGCTGGTTGGTCGGCTCAGAATCTTATCCGATGACGTGGCACTGTTCATGACGTCATTGCTTACGTCATGATGACGTGTCAACTGTTCATGACGTCATTGCTTGCGTCATGGTGATGAGGTGGAAGGTGACGTGGCGACACGTGGGGTGGCGGCCGTCCGACGAATGAGATGTTGACACGTGGCGCGCTGTGATTGGCTGATGATGACGTGGCACGTTGACTTGGTTGACTTGCTGACGTGGCTGCTGATGTGGACGATGATGTGGCGACACGTGGCATGACACGTGAGGCGGTGGCCGTCCAAGCAATGAGATCTTGACACGTGTCACGGCGCACGTTAGCATCTCCGCTGTGATGGTGACACGTGGCAGGCGCATTTTAGCAAAGTCAACTTTTCTCAGATTCTGATTTTGTGGACCCGGCGTATTTTAGCAATTTCGGCGCAGGCTGGGCGTCGCGGCGCGCAAGGCTCCAGAGTCGCGACGCGCAGAAGAAGGAATTTTTCCTATTGACGCATTTTTGTCCGGAATTGCCCCAAATTGCCTCCAGTGCTGTCCAAACTTTATTTATCTGCAAAATAACAACAAAACACATCAAAACGTTCATAAATCTCGAGAAACAATACAAAACATTAGGTCAAATGAGTGGGAAATAGTGATATAAATACCACTCATCAGTGGCTTGGGTACATTGGAGGAAATTTTTACAGTGTTATCTTGGGCGAACCTGAACATACACCAGAAACCGATTGGACTGTAAAACGTTGAAGGATTTTATGATTTTCTTTGTGTGTTTCTTGATGATGCTCGGAGAAATGGGTTCGTGTCAAAACCTTTAAAAGAACTACTCTTCACTGCCAGAACTGCTCCGGATCTAATTTACCAAATCTTAGCCTATGAACCACAAATTGACCCTATCCTTTCAAAGATAAATTGGTCCGAAGACGATCGTGGTAAGAGGCGTCGGATTAATCTGGATCTTAACCTTTAATTTCCTGTAGAATTTCAGCTAACCAGGTATTATCTTCTAAACTCTTCTTTTACTGTTTAAGACATTGGGGACAATGTCTCATTTAGGTTTGGGGGAGGGAATTAGTTGATCAGTACCTTGTTTTTAGTTTGTGTGTTGTTTTTATTTTTAGTCCAAAATTTTTCGAAAAATACAAAAAAAATTGAAATTTTTTCAAAATTACAAAAATATTTTTCATTTTTGTGTTTTTATTTTGACTAAAAAGGTGAAATTGGTAAGAGATAGCTAAGTAAGGAGTTTTCACTTCTGAGACGTATCTCAAACCATTTTTTCGGAACAAGTTAATTTTTGTTTATTTTCTTTTGAATTATTTAATTTTGTGAATTCTCCATAAAACTGACTAAAATAGATCTTCATATGCTCAGTTGGCAGGTATTATCAACATACATGGTAACATACGGACATGAGGTATAATTGAAAAGTTTGTAATATTCAGTGCTCTAGTTTAATTGGAGGAAACATCTCAAAAAGCAATGTAGTAAAAAAAAAACGTCTAAGATCCGAGTTTTTAAGTCTGTCAGGGTGTTTTAACACCTAGTGCCCTAAAGCCAACTGGTTTGGGAGTCACTGACCCAAAGCTCGCTACATGGATCAAAGATGCTGCAAAAAAAAATATATATATCTGAAGTCTGAGTAATTAAGTCCGTAGAGGTGTCTTAACACCTGGTGCCCTAAAGCCAACTGGTTTGGGAGCCACCGACCCAACACTCGCTACATAGACGGAAGGTATTGTATATAAATAAAAAAAAAAATCAAAAATCAAAGAAAAAATCAGAAAAATCAGAACAATTATTCCATTGCTACAAAAATGTGTGAATTTTGATAAAACTTTAGGACAAAAATATTACTCTCTTATCAACTGCACTTATGACTGTTGTGGGAAAAAATGAGATGTTTAATATTTTGTTGGCTGTGTATATGGAGAATGATAAATATAATCGGAGAATTTACTTATTCAGTAATTTAGAAAGAAACAAAACAACTAGTAACTTGGAGTAGAAGTTTCACCTGATTAGTCACTAACTTCTTTATTCTCTTTTCTCTTGTCTTTTTGCTTTTGTGTGCATTAGTTTCACTACCCTTTTACTTTTGTAAAATGTTTGTGGGTATCATTGCTGTAAACCCTCACGAGACTACAACTCGTCCACTAAGGACACCTAGGGGTTTAAAAGCTTGTTGCATATGCTAAATGCAACCGTGATCCATACGAAAGTGGCTTAGTTAAATTTTATTTTAAAGATGTTTATGTTATTTTATTCTGTGTTTTGCTCGAGGACTAGTAAAATGTTAGGTTTGGGGGGTGTGATGAGTGGTAATTATATCACTATTTTCCACTCATTTGACCTAATATTTTGTATAGTTTCTTAAGTTTTGTGAATATTTTGATGTGTTTTGTGTTATTTTGTAGATAAATAAATTTTCAGGACATTCTGGAGGTGATTTGGGGCCAAAACAGTAAAAACGGATGAAAAGGGCAAAATGGTCATTTCGCGCGTCGCGACGCGCACGCCTTTGGCGTCGGGACGCCTAACGTGCACCGGGTCCACATGTAAGAATATGAGAAGTTTGACTTTGCTAACGTGCGTCGTGCCACGTGTCACTATCACAGTCGATCTGCTAACGTGCGTCGTGCCATGTGTCATCATCCTACGGTGCCGACAATCGCCATTGCCACGTGTGCCACATGTCTGCCACGTCATCGTCCATATCACATGTTGGCCAAGTCAAAGTGCCACATCATCTCCATGTCATCATCAACCAATCACAGCGTGCCACGTGTCACAATCCTACGGTGCCGACACTCTCTTTTGCCACGTGTCGCCACGTCAACACAATAATTGAGTTGTTAGCCGCCTCGCCATGTGTCGCCTTATCTCCTTATCCGAATAGCCACGCGTCATCACCTCAGCATGCCACGCCAAAAGACACTGTCGTCGCGACACCAAAGGTTATAGCGTCGCGACGCCCAGAGCCTATCTGCGCCTATAAATTGAGCTCGAGGTTTCAGTTGTAGATGTACCTTCCTCTCTAATTTCTCTGATGTAAATATGGAGTTTTTTTATCTAGTTTCTTTTAATTTCAGTTTTGTAATTAATTTTAATTACGTTCTGTAATAATAATAATTTACTTTTTTTTTTACAGTTTTTATTATTCACCATGAGGAGGTAACTTCCCCTTGCTAGGGTGAAAGGTAATTCTTTTACTATTGCTATTTAGATTAATCTCCCTTAAATATAATATATTCACTATTTAAAATTTGACTTAAAAAGGATACCGCCAGATTGGTCGGTTGGTAATTCATTTTAATCTGGTTTAAACCTGACTAATCAAGGATACCGCCAGATTGGTCGGTTGGTAATTAAATTTTCTTACCGCCTATATGGAAAATTTATTTTGGTTCCGCCTTTATGGCTGGTTGGACTTAATTTGACTTAATCAGGTTACCGCCTATATGGCTGGTTGGTAAAATAATCACAAGTTAATATATTATATTAAAGGAGATATCTAAATAGTAAATAGTAAAAGTTGATCCTTTTATCTTAGCATTTTATTTTATTGTAATTTACTTTTCAGCTTTTACTTTACCGCAATTACTTTTCAATATTTTTACTTTATGTCTTTTACTTTCAAGTTTTTACTAGCCCTAGTTATGTGTTGTAACTAAATTAGTTATATGGGGTTGTGATGACTTTTAATATCACCGATTTATAAGGGGTTATTTTATAGTTTTGGTAATATAAAGGTTTACTTATTAAGTCTTAAGCTTAATGCGTCTTGTTAATTGGCCACTAATAAGATTGATATGGTAAATCTAAAATAAACTTGACAAATGAATTTTAGTTTTCAGCCTTAGACTTAATAGCCCACGATCTTCCTTGAGGATAGATAACCCTTTAATAGATTTCCTTACAGGATAGACATATACCTGTAGGGCGGGGGTAACCATAATTGGAACTTAAACTTAATGAATCCATATAATTTGGTTGACATAGACATATGGTTCAATTGGGTTAAACTGGGTATTTGCGTCTGACCATCGACAGAGGCTTTCGCATAATTTAGTGTTCCAGGTTAGTAAACCAATTTATTACACAAACATAAAATAACCACTTCATCTTTAAAATGATATTGGAAGAAATTACAACCCTATATAGTTTTTAATATTGAATTTTCTTAAACCTACCTTCGTGCAATTTTGTTTACTTGTTTTTAAATTTAAAATCTTCACCATTTCAAATCAATCAATCAACCTGTTAGATACTAGTAATCATTTGACCTCACAAAATTAATAGATTAGGTATTAAGTCCTCGTGGGATCGATACTTTTTATACTACTTGAACGATACGTGCGCTTGCGTTATACATGTGTGTTTACGCCGGTTAACGACGCACAAGGGTTACGCGTCGCGACGCGCATGACCTATTGGTGGCTATAAATTCAGCTCGATTTTGGGATTCAAATCATGCTTTCCTTAGGTTTTTGTAAGGAATTTAAGGATTGCATCTTGTTTGTATTTATTTTCAGTATTTTAATTATGTATTTTAATTTTCAGTAATAGTAATAGTTTATTTTATTTTATTTTATTTTATTTTATGTTTAGTAGTTAAATTTCTACTGGGGGAAGAGTGAAACTTTTATTATTTTAGTTTAGATTAATCTCCCTTAATTATATTATGGAAATTATAATTTAATAATATGGACTAAAGGTTATACCGTCTTAATGGCTGGTTTTATTTATTTGACATAATGTGACACCGCCTATATGGTCGGTCTTTAAGTGACAGATAATTACCACTTATATGGCTGGTTTATAGATAAATGATAACACCGCTTTTATGGTCGGTTGGACTTAATTGAAAATATGACTTAATCAGGATACCGCCTATATGGCCAGTTGGTAATATCACTGATAATTTCTATATTATAATAAGGGAAATTTCTAAATTAGAATTAGTAAATGTGGATCCCCTAACCCCCAGTATTTTATTTTTATTTTAAGGAAGTGATAAAACACAATATTCATATGCTTAATAATTAATTTAATTATATAATGGGTAATTCTTTAGTTTGTTTATTGAATCTTAAGCTTAATGCTTATTGTTGCTTGATCACCAATAAGATTGATGTGGTAAACTTAAAATGAACTTGACGAAGGGATTTTAGGTTTCAGCCTTAGATTTAATAGCCCACGATCTTCTTTGAGGATAGATAACCATTTAATAGATTTCTTTACAGGATAGACATATACCTGTCGGGCGGGGGTAGCCACTATTGGAACTTGAACTTAATGAATTCAGGTAACTTGATTAACATACACAATGATTAATTGGGTTATTTGGGTATTTTCATTTGACCATCGACAAAGGGTTTTGCATATCTTTGTGTTCCAGGTTAGCAAACTAATTTATTACACATATATAAGAGAATCAATTCATCATTAGAATAATATTGTGTGGAATCACAACCCTAGATATTTGAGTCTTTTGTTTATTTTCCTTAGTATTTTCTTTTAGATATTTTATTTATTTATTTATTCAGCAAATCCACATTCAACCAACCAATCAAACAATCATTCTCTTCTCCCTTAATTAGATACCGGTGAATAAATAGTATCGACAATTAATAACAATAATAGGATTAAGTCCTCATGGGATCGATATTTTTATACTACTTGAACGATACGTACGCTTGCATTGTACGCGTGTGATTACGTCGGTCAATGTTCAATTGCCTTAATATTTTATGTTGATCTGACTCTTGGTCAACCTGATCACTGTCCTTGATAGTATCATTAGTTCTTTTGAGAGACTATGTTCTTTGTCTTTCCTTATAAGGAAATGTCTCTTCAAAAAATATCGCATTCATTGACTCAATTATCATATTCGGATTGATGTCAGGAATCTCAGACTTGTGTACCAAGAATCGAAATGCACTACTGTTGCTAGCATATCCAATGAATATACAATCAACAGTTTTGGGTAATATTCTAACCTTCTTAGGTTTAGGAACCATTACTTTGGCAAGACACCCCCACACTTTCAGATATTTGTAGGAAGGTACATGATTTTTCCACAACTCATATGGTGTCTTGTCCAATCTTCTGTGAGGTAGCTTGTTCACAACTTAGTTGGCGGAAAGCAAGACTTCCCCCTACAAGTTATAGGGTAGACCAGAACCATCAGAGGAATATCAGATGATTCACATGCACAAAGATTGGTTCGAGAAACGAGAAGCTCAAATTAATGCACAATTTCAGAGTCAAGAAGAATCCATACAGAGAATGACAGATCAAATTAGACAATTAACAGAAAACATAGCTACATACCTCAAGAAGCATTTTAAAATGACACTGATGAAGTCTTCAAATACCCAGAGTTTCACAATGACATCTTAACAGAGGAAGAGGCTGAGCAGTATCAATAATCAGAGGTATCAGTTTAGGAACCCGAACCAATAAAGTCTCAATTTGATTTTTATTATTCGGACTCTGACGAGGATGAAGAAGCAGAGCTGTTTGTGCCAACAAAAAATGAGGATGAAATCTTTTATCCTCAAAATGAAGATCTTGAAGCTTCCATTGCACTAATGTTTGAAGAAGATCTATCTGAGCCAGTCATATCAGAGGTTGAAGACCTAAAATCAGACACATCCTTACATCCTCCGGTTGACACTTATGGAGCATATATTTCACAGATGACAGACGAAGAACTAAAGGAGGAAATTTTAAAATACATTTATGAAGAAATGGTGGAGCAAGATGCAAAGAAAATATAGGAGCAAATGTCATACCTTATTGAAGATCTCGAGCATTCAGGAGAAACATCACTGTTTTGGGGAGTACATATCAAAGATATCACCTAGAAGCTTGACAGAATGGAACTTCCATTCAAAGTCAAGCACCATACGAGACCTCCTGATTTTCTTTCTTTCTTTTCAGGAACCATTGGAGCGATAAAGATTAAAAAGGTGGCACAAGCACTGAATGAGACAAAATTCTTTTTGCCACTTTACCGTTGGAAAAGACAATTCAAAAACAATACTCACGAGATTGTCTTTAATCGGACATCAAAAACCACACTGAAACCTCATTGATAGATGGAATTCGGTCACGTCTGGCTGAAGACGAAAAATTTAGCGCCAGCAGGGAGGCAACCCATGCAATTTGTTGTAATTTCTGTTTTTATATTTTGTGTATACATGTTGTAGAATTTTTAATTTTGTGTGATATTTTCAGGGAAAAGCACAAACTGAGCATTTAAACAAGATAAAAGGAATGGTGTTTGGCAATCACAAAAATGAGAGCTAATTCATTAGTGATAACTAAGTAAGGAATGAATTTTTGAGACGCATCCTAATGGATTTATTTACCAAGCGAGTGGTGTATTGCGTACACAATTCTGTTGCCTTAATAATTGCTTTGATTTGCTTTTCTTTTCTTATTTTCTCCGACAGAATCCAGACTTTTTGACCTTTCACGATTTATTTTATTGGTTAGCTAAGAATCATCAGTGGGAAGGTACTAGTGCTATTATTACTAACCCTTTTTCAGGTGCTATAAATTCAACTCATCATTACACTCTTGAAGGCATCCAGAGCTAAGAAAGAAATACATAAAAATGGAAGCCACTTCACGAAGACGAGTTGTAAATATCTGTGTGTTTTGCGGTACTAGTGTTGAGTCTAAGCCATAATTCGTAGCGGCAGCACAGGAATTGGGTCGAGCCATAGCTGAAAGGAATATGCATTTTATATATGGCGGAGGCAATCTTGGACTAATGGGGATCGTTTCAAGGGCTGTACAGGAAGGAGGCAGTCAAGTCTTGGGAATCATCCCAAAACCCTTGGTGGAAGCGAATCCGATAGGACCATCAAACAGAGAGGAACTGATTGTGCCAAGTATGTTCGAACGACTGATGGAAATGATTAACCGTGCTGATGCTTTTATTGCTTTGCCAGGTGGCTTGGGTACAATGGAGGAAATTTTTATAGTACTATCTTGGGTGAACTTGAACATACACCAGAAACTTATTGGACTATTTAATGCTGATGGATTTTATGATTTTCTTTGTGTGTTTCTTGATGATGTCCGGACAAATGGGTTCGTGTCAAAGCCTCTAAAAGATCTCATCTTCAATGCCAAAAATGCCTCAAATTTAATTGACCAAATCTTTGCCTTTGAACCACAAATCGACCCTATCCTTTCCAGGATTAACTGGTCTGATAACGATCATGGTAAGAAGCGTCAGATAAATCTGGATCTTAACCTTTAATTTTCATTTTAGATGTAGAATCTCAGCTAACCAGGTACTATCTTCTAAACTCTTTTACTACTTTTTAAGGCATTAGGGACAATGTCTCATTTAGGTTTAGGGGAGGGGAATAGTTGACTAGTATCTTATTTTTATTGGGTTATTTTTAGTCAAACATTTTCAAAAAATTCAAAAAATTTGAAAAGTTTAACAAAAAATTAAAAAAATATTTTGTGTTTTTGTGTTTTTAACTTGATTAATCGGGTGAAATTGGTATGAGATAGCTGTGTAAGGAATTTCCACTCCTGAGACGTATTTCAACCTATTTCGGAACAAGTTAATTTTTGTTTATTTCCTTTTGAATTATTTAATTTGTGAATTCTCCATAAAACTGATTAAAATGAATCTTCATATGCTCAATTGACATGTATTATCAACATACTTGATAACATACATACATGAGTTGTAATTGAAAAGTTTGTAATATTCAGTGCTCTAGTTTAATTAGAGGAAGCATCTAAAAAAGCGATGGGATAAAAAAACAAAAAAAAGAAAAAGAAAAATGGCTTCTAAGATTTGAGTAATTAAGTCCGTAAGAGTGTTTTAACACCTAGTGCCCTAAAACCAACTGGTTGGGAGTCACTGACCCAAAGCTCGCTACATGGATCAAAGATGTTGCAAAAAATATATATATATATATATATATATATATATATATATCTAAAATCCGAGTAATTAAGTCTGTAGTGTTAGGTTTTATCTAGGTCCCAAGATCAAACAAGCAATGAAAATCATGTGTGAATACATCAATGGAGGTAGCGGAATACTCACATCGATCGGTTGAGAGACGCGGCAAGCAACAAAACTTGAAAAACCCCACTGCCAAGGGCGTGAACTGCAGTGATGTTGCTCACTGTTTTGGCTTCAAATTTGGTCCTTCGTCAAGCTCCAAGCTTCGTCGAACGGATCCCGCCTCATGGGTGAACCTCACTAACACCTTCGCAAGTCTCGTAAGTGTGCTAGCACTTGTGTTTTTGCATAAAAAACACACTCATTGCTCCCCTAAAGCTCACGGCAGTGAGCTGTGTTGGAGAAGAAAGAAACAGCCCCTTGGGCGTGAGAAAGAGAGGAGGAGAGATGGGGAGAAAAAATGTGTAATTGGTTGCCTTATGATTTTCCAAAAACCTTTATATATTTTCCCAGAAAATACATTAAACAATTACCAAATAATTAAAATGGTAAAAGTCTCAACCAACTTCACTATTTCCTACTCCATCTACTATTCAATGTCACTTTATTAAAGTGACTTGATGTGTGTCAATCACTCAATCAATCAATCACATCAATCAATCAATCAATCACTCAAAGTGACTTTTGATTTGACGCTTGATGTGACGAATGATTTGACGCTTGATGTGACTTGCGTTGCCGCACTCGAATTCGAAATACGAATGCACTCGCAATCACACTCGGGCTTAGGTTCGCTAATTCCTAATTAGCGAATTTTCCGTCGCGTCGTAATTTAATGATTACGCCTAGCGAATTCACTATTCACGTCGTTAACGAATTAATTCTAAATTAATTCGTTCGCCCGAATTAAAATCTAATTTTAATTCCGCGTCGAAATCTAATTTCGTTTAATATATCGAATATATTAATTTACCGATTAATTCCAAATTAATCATTCTCTCTCTTTAGACGATATTTTATCCCAGATAAAATATCTCCGTAATTAATCCTAGATTAATTTTCTCTTTCTTCTATATAATCCCAGATTATTAATGAGTGCGAGTTATGCGTCATCGGTGCATTATCGGGAAGCGACCCATGAGATCCCCAGATAATTCGGTAGTAAATACGGTCGTCGGAGTATCCGAATCACGTACGTACCAAGTACTACGTTCTACCGATTTACGAGACAAGATCGGCTTCTAGCAAAGCACGAAGTCTACCCAATTCTCCGGTCATATTCATCTAAGAATATTTAAGATCTATATCAAGCGTAGTATACCAAGTATTGTGTATATCGACCCAGTATCGGATAGTCACGTGCTAGGGCTGGGGCTGGATAAGTGTCTGCCCCGTCCGAATCACATGTCGGATGTCTGGTAACTAGTCTCTATAATCGGATATACATGACCTTGTCATAATATCCCGATGGCCGGCCAGCACTTAAGAGCACTAATACCGAATCCTGCGTGACATCATCTCCATTATGACTGGAGTGATACTTCCGTCTTGACATCACACCCAATACTCTACGATTCTCAATATACCCAGCATTGGCGTACACAGAACCGGTTAGAGTCCTAGACGACCTCAACTAAAGTATATTGATTGTCGTAAGCATTAGCGGTGTAAGTCTCAGGTTAAGACCATACACACCTACCCTGATGTCGGACTCCCATAGACACATAGTCATAATACCAATGGGATTCCGAGGGGTCTATCCAGAGCGAAGCTGTTTCCCGTACCATCGGTGAAACATAACCTCCTATCGTACTTGCATAAGTATCCAATACTTATATATATGAGAACTATGCCGTTGTGCCCACAACGCGCACAAGTGCAATACTAGCCTATTCCGCATTATCGATGTCCAGTCTCGATAATACTCCGGCTAGGGATATTTAATGATTAATCCTTCGTGGACTGATACTATCTCATATCATTCTCAATCCAGGAACTAATCATAGGGACCTCTCTTCATTTATATATCTAAGGTGATCTAATCACAAATGATGAGAGTGCAATTTCCTTGTCACATAGTTAATTTGTACAACAACACTATGATCTGTACAAATAGTGATGCTATGGGTCATATTATCCAAAAATCTCCCACTTGGCACATAGCTAGTCACTCAAGTGTCGTACACCCGAACTATGTACGGTTCGCTCAAATTGCTGAGAAAAGCTTTTCGTCAGCAGATTTGCATGATTATCGTCTGACGCGATTTATACGATCACCATATCGCCACGATGTATGATCCGAATGAATCAGATGAATATAGAAGTATATATCTGGATCGTCGATGAGACCTTTAATTCTTTAGACTGTGCTGACGCCCAGCTCAGCTGCTAACAGAACTATATCTAATCTAATTAGATTTATTTTCGACCCAAATGGCTTCTATTGCTGCCTCAGCTGCACCAATAATCCGCATTTGTTGTTAATTCGGCAACAGTATCTTGCTCGGAAGATTTCCAGCTCACTGTCCCGTTATTCAAACTTTATAGTACCGCAGTATTTTAACTGTTTGGAAACTTGCGGCAGTGATCCCAGTCACTTCAAGTTGTCCTTCTCCATAGCTCAAGACAACATCTTTAGTTCTCTGAGATACTAATAGATGTCCTTAACTTCAATCCGGTGACTATCACTTGGATTGTCCTGATTGTGACTCCATATGCTCAAAGCGTATGAGACACCATATCAAGTACATTTTAAATGTACAATTTCCCAGAGAGCGTTAACAACTCCAAATCTATCTCAGTAGATCTTTATTCCTTGAATAAAGGTTGTTACTCCACAGAATTCTACGGAGAATTTCTATGAAAGCCAAGCTTTCACCAATTGCTTTATGGGAATTTCATTATCAGTGCTCTCCCACTAACCTCCTTATATACACAAGAATCATTTCGTTTTGAGTCAAATCATAAACCATTATGATTATTTCAAAATGACAGTTCCAAGAACCTAATGCTTGCATCAATCCAAACATGGATCGAATAACCCGCAAACCTTGTTTGTCGGTTATACAAAATCGTCAGGATGTTGTAAGCATCCTCCAAACGGTTTCCTTTTCAGGAAAGCGATTTTGATCTTTAACTAACGTATTTCATAAATGAAATATGCAGTATCAACAAGCATCATCAAAATGGATTTACTATGGCAACAGGTAAAAGGTTGAACCGTTATTAACATAATGTTGATAACGATACCTTTCCGTCACAAGCCTAGCTTTGTACGTTGGTATGTTGCCATCCATGTATGTCTTCCTTGAAGACTTACATTGTACCAATAGGCACAATGCCTTGCGGTACAACAACTATTATCCAAACATAGTTGTTATACATGGTATCCATTTCGGACTCTTGGCACTTTGCCATAATAGGGAGTCGATACCTTGTATCACTTCCTCAAAACGTAGTCGGTTGGTATACCTCCAAAGATTAATATCTTTATGAGGTGAGATCAGAAACCCATACCCCAGGTTGTTTTTGACTCTCTCCGATCTACGCGGTTCTTGTGTATTCGAAGATTAATGGTTTAGTTTCATCCTTGATGAACTATTATGTTCCATTACGGACTTCGTGCCTTGAACAGTATTACCCTGATTTTCATCGAGTTTTACTGTCCTCCCACTTACCACTGCATATCGGTATTCCTCTTAGGAAAACCGCATGGCGAGCAACAATCACATTGTTCTCTTGTGAGATATATAAGTACTATACTTATGGTTTTCCCTAGGATAACCTCTAATTGGCACTTATCAAATTGGGTTCTAATTTGGTATCATCCAAACGTTATGCCCAGCATATCCAAATTATTAGGAATGAGAAACCATGTTTCTTTCCTGTTCATATCCTATATGATATCTGTCAAACAGTTTTTTCATGGAACCTTATTCTAAATAAGTTTTGCACTGTTAATACATATCCTTTGAAGGAAATGGTAGCTCAGAGCGACTCGTGATAAACCTTATCATGTCCAACAAAATTCGGTTTTTAGATTGGACACATCGTCAAACTGACGTGTCTCGGGAGGAGTCCTCATCTGAAAGAATACTATACTCTTTCATGTATTTTTGAAACTTACTGCTTAAGTATTTTCATTACGGTCTTACCGTGACGGCATAATACTATAGTCGATCTGTTTATCTACTTCGTGTCGAAACTATAATAGTTTCCGATTTGTGTTCTTCAAAAGAAACACATAACCACAACATGATGCCACATCCGTTAAGGTCACGAATATTCATGTTCACATCTAGCCTAGCTAGATATGGGCCCACTAACTTCACCATGAATAGGGCTAACAGATCGGTGGCACTTACACTATTACCAAGTAAACAGTGTTTTAGGTACTTTACCTAACAAACTAGATTCGTAGACTTTATTTGAATAGTCAAATCAGTCCTAGTACCCACTCTTCAAAAGTGTGGATATACGAGTCTTGTCTAATTCTGTCCTAGACTACAATGCCACATATAAGTCTCTATTTGATCAAATCAATTTGAGCTATTTATTTGTCATTTTATATGTTTTGAGATTTTAATTATATTCAAAATATAAATTATGTTATTCACATCTAATGTGTTTATCTCAGTATCATCTTTATATAATGAAACACTTAGTGTTCTAGAATATAAAGGTTTATCCACAATGGATTAAACACTGATATAGAGATAATGTCTCTAGTCAAACTAGTCATAATAGGGAGTCGATACCTTGTATCACTTCCTCAAAACGTAGTCGGTTGGTATACCTCCAAAGATTAATATCTTTATGAGGTGAGATCAGAAACCCATACCCCAGGTTGTTTTCTGACTCTCTCCGATCTACGCGGTTCTTGTGTATTCGAAGATTAATGGTTTAGTTTCATCCTTGATGAACTATTTATGTTCCATTACGGACTTCGTGCCTTGAACAGTATTACCCTGATTTTCATCGAGTTTTACTGTCCTCCCACTTACCACTGCATATCGGTATTCCTCTTAGGAAAACCGCATGGCGAGCAACAATCACATTGTTCTCTTGTGAGATATATAAGTACTATACTTATGGTTTTCCCTAGGATAACCTCTAATTGGCACTTATCAAATTTGGGTTCTAATTTGGTATCATCCAAACGTTATGCGCAGCATATCCAAATTATTAGGAATGAGAAACCATGTTTCTTTCCTGTTCATATCCTATATGATATCTGTCAAACAGTTTTTTCATGGAACCTTATTCTAAATAAGTTTTGCACTGTTAATACATATCCTTTGAAGGAAATGGTAGGTCAGAGCGACTCGTGATAAACCTTATCACTATTGTGGGCAAAATGAGTTGATTAATATTTTGTTGGCCGTGTATATGAAGAATGGTAAAAATAATCGGAGAATTTACTTATACGGTAATTTAGAAAGAAAGAAAACAACTATTAACTTGGATAAGAAGTTTCACATGTTTAGTCACTAACTTGTTTATTCTCTTTTCTCTTGTCTTTTTGCTTTTGTGTGCATTAGTTTTAATATTGACGTTTGTGGGTATCGACACTATGAGCCCTCACGAGACTACAACTCGTCCACTATGGACACCTAGGGGTTTAAAGGCTTGTTGCTTATGCTAAATGCAACCGTGATCCCTACGAAAATGGCTTAGTTTAATTTTATTTTAAAGATGTTTATGTTATTATTTTGCTCGAGGACTAGCAAAATGTTAGGTTTGGGGGTGTGATGAGTGGTAAATGTATCACTATTTCCCACTCATTTGACATAATATTTTATATAGTTTCTTGAGTTTTGTGAATATTTTGATGTGTTTTGTGTTATTTTGTAGATAAATAAAGTTTCAGGACTCTCTGAAGTTGATTCGGGGCCAAAACAGTGAAAAATGGACAAATAGGGCAAAAAAGTCATATGGGCGTCGCGATGCGCAGCCTGCGTCATGATCGCTAACGTTCGCTGGAGTCTGGTAACGTGCGCCGGGACACGTGGACCAATCAGAGAAGTTTTTCTAAAATGCGCCGTCTATTAACGTGCGCCGAATCTGCTAACATGCGCCTGCCACGTGTCAATATCATAGTAAATCATGCTAATGTACGCCAGACACGTGTCACCATCACATGCTACCGACAATCGACATCGCTACATCAGCGCATTAGTTCTTTTGAAAGACTATGTTCTTTGTCTTTCCTTATTAGGAAATGTCTCTTCAAAAAATGTCGCATTCCTTGACTCAATTATCATATTCGGATTGATGTCAGAAATCTCAGACTTGTGTACCAAGAATCGATACGCACTACTGTTGCGAGCATATCCAATGAATATACAATCAACAGTTTTGGGTCTTATTCTAACCTTCTTAGGTTTATGAACCATTACTTTTGCAAAACACCCCCACACTTTCAGATATTTGTAGGAAGGTACATGATATTTCCACAACTCGTACGGTGTCTTGTCCAATCTTCTGTGAGGTAGCTTGTTCAGAACGTAGTTGGCGGAAAGCAAGGCTTCCCCTACAAGTTATGGGGTGGATCAGAGCTTGTCAACATGGCGTTCATAATTTCCTTCAATATTCAGTTTTTGCGCTCAACAATTCCATTTTGTTGAGGCGAATAAGAAGCATTAGTTTCGTGAATAATTCAATGATTGGAACAATATTCACCAATGGTGACACATATTCACCACCTCTAATACTCCCGATTCTTTTGATTTTCTTGCCAAGTTGATTTTCAACTTCGTTCTTTTAGTGTATAAAGCTCTCAATAGCTTCATCTTTGCTCCTCAGCAAATACACATAACAAAATCTTGTGCTATCATCAATAAAAGTGACAAAGTACTTTTTACCGCCTCTTGTTTGCACAATATTCATATCACACACATCAGAGTGTACAAGTTCCAAACGTTCAGAACTTCGTTCTATGGAATGAAATGATGTCTATGCATTTTTGCTTCAACACATGCCTCACATTTATGTTGGTTATCAATTGCAAATTTAGGTATAAGGTTCATGTTAATTAATTTACGCATTATATCATAATTAACATGTCCTAACTTCCTTTGTCATTCACTTTGTGACTCAATAATATAAGCGGAAGTTGTAGCTTTATTATTAGCACTGTGTTGATTGACAGTCATTACATTGAATTTGAAAAGGCCCTCAGTGAGGTATCATTTTCCTACATAAACATCATTCTTGGTCAATACAAACTTTTCAGAAATAAATACAATCTTAAAACCATTCTTGCTAATGAGAGAGCCCGAGACTAAGTTCTTCCTAATATGAGAAACATGCAGAACATTCTTCAATGTAAGCTCATTTTCAGATGTCATTTTCAGAACTACTGTGCCTTGTCCAACCACTCTAGAGGTAGATGAGTTTCCCATTGTTAGATGATAGCCACCATCGACTTTCTGATACGAGGAAAACATCTTGTTATCATCACAGATATGACGAGTAGCACCAGTGTCTACCCACAATTCTCTCGGATTCCCAACCAAGTTGGCTTATGTTACCACCGTTGAGAGATTCATTTCTAAGATCTCATCAGTTAGATGCTCATCTTCAGTGACATGTGCCTCGTTTTTCTTTTTCTTGCCCTTGTCATGAGATTTCTTATTTCTACAGTCCTTTTCCATATGACCGCTTTTTCCGTAGTTGTAGCACTTCCCCTTGAATTTCTTATTCGCTTAGGAAGAATCAGCTCCACCGTTCTTTCTCTTTTTGCTACCCTTTACACCATCGACGATATTAGCCTTAGACTCCATAGTCTTATAGCTGGCCTTCTCGGACTTCCTATTGTCCTCTTCAATCCTCAATTGAACTCCAAAGTCTTGAAGACTCATCTGCTTCTTTTTGTGTTACAGATAGCTCCTGAAGTCCTTCCATGATAGAGGCAACTTTTCAATGATTGTGGTAACTTGAAAAGTCTCATAGAGTTTCATTCTTTCATCTAATATTTCATGAATGATCAATTGTAGTTCACCCAACTGAGACATTACCGTTCTTGAATCTACCATTTTGTAGTCCAGAAACCTGTTAGGGTTGGTGCTCGGAGTGCCAATCCGGATCGTATTTATGTCTGATTCATGAATACGAGCAATTCTATTTTCCATAATATTACTAATTTAATGGTAGCACCCTTGTCTTTTATACACTTATTCGATCTAATTACGATTAGATATCTGATTATGATTATATCGAAACTAAATCTGGTTTAGTGATACGTGTATATTATACAAAGACCCTAGGATTTACAATATAGTGCGTAGTTACAACATAGTTTGTAATTGACATTGAGAAGCACACTATAAGATGTATATCCTTAAATAAAGTTCCTGGTCAAGATTTACTAACACGGGTCGGTTAGTAAAATCCGCTGAGACCAGTACATGTCGTATATCGTGACTTAGTCCGATGGTTTATCCCAATGAACCATGAGTCTCGGGAGACTCGTATAGACATGTAGGTGTTTATTTGATAAACACTGAACGACTCACCGAAGATTTCCTAATAGATGGTACACCAACGTCAATAGGAATCTTCACGAGTTGAGCGAGCATAGTGGTCATTCGACTTGAGATACCACAATGGGATATATGAGTTATCCTCCACCCTTTGATGGCAGTCACGTCACCGATCTATTCATGATCAGACCTCCGTCTGTTCGTTGGGTATGGGCTGATGCTCATGATATCCAGTGTGTATCAAGAGAGGATCCGTCATTCTTGTGTATAGGGCATAAGCATCCTACACGTGTTTACGATCTAGTAAATCCATGGCCGTGGTATGACTTCAGAAATCAGTTCCGAGTGTTATTTAGAGATCATAAATTGAAAGTCAACTATATTATACCGAACGGGTTTGACGTTTTTATCTATACCCCAGGTATAATATGTATTAGCGAGATTATCCGTGGTCATCATAATCCATGAGTAGGTGGATTATGGACACAAAATTGGATTTCGTGACGGATAAACCTAAACTTAGAGAGTCCCACAATATGAAGTGTACTCGTTGATCACTTGGGCAACACAATATGAATAATACAGATTATTCATAATACTTCATCGGATTAAATGAGTTAATTTGAATCGTTTAATCGGTTAAACGATTTTAATTAACTCATTTAATCCGATGAAATATTATGAATAATCTGTATTATTCATATTGCATTGCCCATGGTTAAATGATAACACATGCATTAGGGGATTTCAGTCATTTAATAATTATTGTGTATTTGTATTTGATACATAATACGATTAGATATACATTAATTAATCGCCAAATGAGATTTTGACACATGCCATAAATATATGTATTTGTTATTTATTGTAAATAAAAATACATATATAATAATAATTATATTAATTGATTATTTGGATATTTAATTGTTAAATATTTAAATGATTAATTAATAAACTTTTTTCATAAATGTTATGAAATTTGTCCAATTATTATTGGTTCACATAGTATGGTTTATTAAGCTTAAGTGTTCAAATTTGATTTGTCCAAGTTTAAGATTATCTTATCTTTACTTTAATTTAATGAAATTAAGAACACAAAATGATCAAATTGCCCTTTATTAAGTCGGTAATAAGGAATTTAAAAGAAAAAAAATGTTTTCTTCTTCACTTGAATTCCACCATGGACGAACATATACACCAAAATAGCTCTCAAATTTTTTTTGAAGAAAAATCAAGAAAATCAAGAAAATCAAGAAAATCAAGAAAAGCTTTCAGGAATTTAGGAATTAAAGGTAATTCTATATCCCTTTGATCTTGAAAGCATGTTTCTTATTTTCTTGATGATCTAGTATGATTCTAGGGTTTCATTTTCTTTAAGAATTTGGGGCTTTTGGTGTTGGTGGATGAATTTGGAAGTGTTGATGCATGTGTGAAGTGTTTAGGACAATATTATTGTAATATTGATTCAAATTGCTCATTAGATGACATGTTGCCATTCTAGAGTGTTATAACAACTCTTGTAATGCCTAGAATTGTTCTTGGGTGCTTCATATGTGGTGACTTGAATTGGTGTTGTGATTAATTAGATTAATCTTGAAAATTTGGAATATGTGATATTTTGGTGATGAAAAATATGTCTTGTGAATGTATTGGATGTGTTTTGGGAGTTGGAACAATTTCCGGAAAGTGTTTCAGAGTTGAAATAAGTGAAAATGGCCAAAAACGGCATTACCGGGTGACTTTTGAACCAACCGGGTGACGGCTGTCCAAACAGTGAGTTCGTCACTGTTTGGGTAGCCCATGAACTGCCCTAACACTATTGGAGCTGACCTGGGCATTCTCCATAAGTGTCGGGTGGTCGGTTCGGTCAAAAACGCGTTTTGCGGAAAAATGTTTTTCGTAAAAGTTTTGTGACTTCTCATATATGTATTTATGTCGTTATTTGATATCGAATAAATAGGTTTAGGGGAAATATGAATAAATTATTCATATTAGTTATTGAATAATTTATTCGGTAATTTAAAAAAATTTGAAATTACAATTTCGCCCGAACAACGATTCTACTGCGCTCTTCGCCCGACACCCCAATAGAACCTACCCACAATAAATTTATTATTCCCGACATCCTCGATTTTTAATTCTTCTCGAGAGATTCCCAGAGAATCTCTGCAGAAATCATGCATTTGTACACATTGTACAGGGTATTGTCAAGTCCTCCCAAGAGGTAGTTCTTTTACAAGAAGTCGTCTAACGAATGTAGGCACTGTATTTTTGCATATAAGTCCCGATGATGAGCCTCGTATGGAGGCACTACCCTGTAAGTTGCGGAAGTCACGGGAAACAGATGTCAGAAGGGAAAACTCAATACCTTGCTAGATTTCATTCATTTGCTTAGCCTCGGGTTCACTCGATTATTCTCTGTTTAACTGTTATCCTCGGCCCAAAACCCCCGTAACCCATACCAAGCCACACACCCAAGCCCACACACCACCAACCTACACGCCCAAGCCCACCAAAAAAGCCAAGCCACACGCCCAAGCCTCCAAGCCCAATCCAAAATATCCAACACATTAAATAAATCAAATCAAATCAAATCACCTTCCCAAATTAAATAAATCAAATCAAATCAAATGCCTAAACTAAATAAGTCAAATCAAATCCCATAAATCCATTTCCTAAACTAAAACAAATCACCTTCTTAATTCAATGGATCTTTTCCTTGTAGCACACTAATTAAGAGATACCCCCCATGATTGCATGATTTCTTTCCTACCCAAATAAGGACAACCCTAATCATCTCCTATAAAAATAGACATAAACCAAACCTTTCACTATAGAGCTCATTCACGAAAAAAAACACTAAAAGAAAGAAACCATTAGCCTCTCTCCATCACTCACGCCTCTCTCTCCCTCGGCTCATCAACAACACAATAAAATAAATAATAAACCCTAATCAGTTCCCTCTCTCCTCACATCATCTTCTCTCTCACACACTAACCAAATAACCCCTCAACAGCCATGAATCAGCCCTCCTCCGAGCAATAAAAACTCATCTCCACACAAACCACAAACGAGAAAGAAACAAAGACACGACATCAACAAGACCAATAAACCAAACTGCCCTTTTGACCAAATCAAATCAACAACAAAAGCAGCCCTCAAGCATCAAAACCCTTTAGCTACGCACACGCCCCCACCAACTGACTCACGTCCAAATAAAAAGCCATTAAACTCTCCTCACACTTCACACGCTCAGCCAACCCATAAAGCAGACCAAACAAGCCATCAGCCGACAGCTCCAAAGTAACTCCTCCTCACACGTTAAAACCCCATGTAACCAGACACCATCCCCATCGATCACGCCTAACTGCCCTTCATCTATTCAAAAAGTCACTCACGGCACACTGACAGCCTCACAAAACAGCACCCAACGCACGTAAACAAAACCAACAAACTCTACTCTGAACGTAAGAAAAGAACCCCTCTCCACCGACAAACACAAAGCCAAACAGCAGCCACCCAACCGAGAAACATCAACGTGAAACTATCCAAAACAGTGAGTAAATCACCCTTTAAATCGAACAATAATCGGCACCAAAAATAGTCCTCAAAACAGCCCCGAAACAGACCCATAATAACCCTAAAATAGTCCCATATTTCACCAAAAATAATACCCAAAACAGCAGCAAAGTCATTATAAAACAGTGAAGAAACCGAGACAAAACAGTGGAACAACGAAGGAAAATAGTGAACCAATGAACCAGAGGAGTTACAGAGCATTAACCCTTCCGACGGCCGCGTAATGCACTTCCAAGAGGGGACTTAAAAGGTAAGACCTGAGGGCACCCTTTTATTTATTCTCGTTCATCTTTTTAATTATTTATTAGTATTTCTTCGCATGCGTATTGTTGGTTCATGTATCTTATTGTTGTGGGATGAATGAGTTTGTGCTATCTCTTGTGGTATATCGAATGGAAACCCAAACGTAAATTCCGTAGCCGAATCCGAATGGACGGTAGTACGGTCTGAACTTGGGATACAATTCCATGTACTACTTGAGAAACACACATATTTCATTTTATCTAATCCTGTGTTTATCCATGGTTCATTAGAAATAGAACGTTATTTCCATGCATGATTTAGTTATTTCTTTCGCATTAGGAGCTTAATTATATCTCTTCAATGTTTATGTTTAGACAATTATTATTTATTTATGTTTCCGTATTTATCAATTTAATATGTTCATGAAATTGTGTGCTTGCCGTTATGTCGATTTACTTTTATGCATGCAAACTTAGATATAGGTTCCACTCTTATGTATGCAAACTAAGATATAGGTTATTCTTACGAATGTATGTTGCGTAGACTCGATTATATTATCACATAAATCCGTTTATTACAAGTGGCATAAGTAAAGGACCATTCCAAACCCAATGGTTTGAGGTCTTCCCTTGCGAGGGGTGAGTGCAGCCTTAAATCATTTCCCAGTTCACGCTGGGTGGCGACTCTATTATTCTCCGGTTTAGTCCCCCGTGGGCTACTCCGTACTCCCGACCGGGTCGCGAGCCTAGAACAGTGTCATCGATTTCTGTGTCCTACAGTCTGGCGACTCCACTGGGGATAGAGAATCGGCCCCGAAATAATGCCTTGTAATGTTTGTGATTTTTCTTTTAGTTAACCGTGTCTACAGTGGGTTGAAGGGGTTTAATCAAAGGCATTATTAGAGCTAGGTAATGGTTTGGTGTCTTCCTTCATTCACTACCTTTCTATAGCTGAAAGAAATGCTGTGATGGCACCTAGATAATCATTTACTCGAAGCTTGCCGTGATGGACTAATTTGGAGGACCCATTTGTTTATTACTGTCACCAAGGCGATAAGAGCCTAAGAGGCAAGGGTATTTAAGAGAGTTCGATCCACCCTCCCTCTGGGGAATCTTCAATAAGAAATCCATTTGACAGTCATTCATGTATTATCACTCGTTGGCACGTACTTAGCGTATAAAAAAGGGTGTGTTTATTTGGTCGTCCGAACCCTTGAGTGGGGAGACCTAGTTGTGGGCAATCCTTTGCCGACAGGAGCCTTTCTCTATACTCCCATAAACCCACATGTGAACCGTAGTTGTATGACCAATAGAAACCATCCCTTTATGCTTGTGTTTGGGACTATCATCATTTAGATTCAGTTGGACCTTTCGTCATGAGCTGTGTGTTGGATAATATGACCCATAGCGTCACTATTTGTACAGATCATAGTGTTGTTGTACAAATTAACTATGTGACAAGGAAATTGCACTCTCTCATCATTGTGATTAGATCACCTTAGATATATAAATGAAGAGAGGTCCATATGATTAGTTCCTGGATTGAGAATGATATGAGACAGTATCAGTCCACGAAGGATTAATCATTAAATATCCCTAGCCGGAGTATTATCGAGACTGGACATCGATAATGCGGAATAGACTAGTATTGCACTTGTGCGCGTTGTGAGGGCACAACGGCATAGTTCTCATATATATAAGTATTGGATACTTATGCAAGTGCGATAGGAGGTTGTGTTTCACCGATGATACGGGAAACAGCTTCGCTCTGGATAGACCCCTCGGAATCCCATTGGTATTATGACTATGTGTCTATGGGAGTCCGACATCAGGGTAGGTGTGTATGGTCTTAACCTGAGACTTGCACCGCTAATGCTTACGACAATCAATATACTTTAGTTGAGGTCGTCTAGGACTCTAACCGGTTCTGTGTACGCCAATGCTGGGTATATTGAGAATCGTAGAGTATTGGGTGTGATGTCAAGACGGAAGTATCACTCCAGTCATAATGGAGATGATGTCACGCAGGATACGGTATTAGTGCTCTTAAGTGCTGGCCGGCCATCGGGATATTATGACAAGGTCATGTATATCCGATTATAGAGACTAGTTACCAGACATCCGATATGTGCTTCGGACGGGGCAGACACTTATCCAGCCCCAGCCCTAGCACGTGACTATCTGATACTGGGCCGATATACATAATACTTGGTATACTACGCTTGATATAGATCTTAAATATTCTTAGATGAATATGACCGGAGAATTGGGTAGACTTCGTGCTTTGCTAGAAGCCGATCTTGTCTCGTAAATCGGTAGAACGTAGTATAGACTAGTACTTGGTACGTACGTGATTCGGATACTCCGACGACCGTTTTACTGCCGAATTATCCGGGGATCTCATGGGTCGCTTCCCGATAATACACCGATGACGCATAACTCGCACTCATTAATAATCTGGGATTATATAGAAGAAAGAGAAAATTAATCTATGATTAATTACGGAGATATTTTATCTGGATAAAATATCGTCTAAAGAGAGAGAATGATTAATTTAGAATTAATTGTTAAATTAATATATTCGATATATTAATTGAAATTGGATTTCGACGCGGAATTAAAATTAGATTTTAATTCGGGCGAACGAATTAATTTAGAATTAATTCGTTAGCGACGTGAATAGTGAATTCGCTAGGCGTAATCATTTAATTACGACGGAACGGAAAACTCGCTAATTGGGAATTAGCGAACCCGAGCCTGAGTGTGATTGCGAGCGCATTCGTATTTCGAATTCGAGTGCGGCGACGCAAGTCACATCAAGCATTAAATCATTCGTCACATCAAGCGTCAAATCAAAAGTCACTTTGAGTGATGTGATTGATTGATGTGATTGAGTTGATTGATTGATAGACACACATCAAGTCACTTTGATAAAGTGACATTGAATAGTGATGGTTGTGTTGTTGGAATAGTGTTGGTGGTTGAGAGAGCCATTACCATTTACTTTATTGATAAATTAAAATGGTAAATGCTTATTAATTTTTGGAAAAATATATAAAACATTTTTGTAATTCAATTACTAACTCAACCATAACACTTCTCCTCCTTTTCTCTCCATCAATACACGCCCAAGGGCTTTGTTATCTTTCTTCTACACAGCTCACTGCCGTGAGCTTCAAGGGAGGCAATGAGTGGTTTTTGTTGCAAAAACACAAGTGCTAGCACACTTACGAGACTTACGAAGGTGTTAGGGAGGTTCACCCATGAGGCGGGATCCGTTCGACGAAGCTTGGAGCTTGGAGCTTGACGAAGGACCAAATTTGAAGCCAAAACAGTGAACTTTTCACTGCAGTTCACACCCCAAATAGTGGGGTTTTTCAAGTTTTGTTGCTTGCCCGTCTCTCAACCGATCGATGTGAGTATTCCGCTACCTCCATTGATGTATTCACACATGATTTCATGTCTTGTTTGATCTTGGGACCTAGATAAAACCTAACAATGGCATCAAGAGCTATAGGTTCAAGCATGAAAAATGTAGGGCTTAAAATTTGGGTAAATTTGTTTTGAGCATGATTTGAATAAATTGATTGTTTGAGTATGCTTATAAACATGTCTAATTGCATTTTGGTTGGACCAATTTGTTGAAAATTAATTTGGAATAATTTTCCCCAATATTTTATGCCTGGCCGAATGTGTATGAATTTTGGATTCTTGGAATTTTTTGATTTTGATTCATTGGATGAGTTAGAATCATGTAGGATAATGTTAATTTGAAACTAATTGGATTGGATTTTGAATTGAACATAAAAACCCCAAATCTTCATGTTGGCCGAATAGATATGCCCTAATGTCTTGGCAATTTTGATTTTTGAACATTGGATGTGTTGGAAATCATTTAGGATGTTGATTTAATGTCGATTGTGGGTTTGATTGGATTGAAACCAAATCGGACACAAAATCCCTCCTTGGCCGAGAGCATTAAAGCATGTAATGGGTTTGATTTTTTCATTTATGTGTTGGACATGTGATGATGATAATGAACATGATTAATTGGACTAATTTCATGTTTTAGAAATATTGATTTGGGTGATTAATCATGTAATACACTTTAGGTAATTAAATTGCGAAATTGGATTTGTGTAATTTAATGAATTAGGCCTTCAAATTGGATTTGGGCTTATTAAGTTGTAATTGGGCTTATTGGGCTTGATTATATCAAGTTGGGTTTAGGCCATATGGATTGGATCCAATTGGGCCCAAAACCATAACCATAAAGCCCAAATGCAACTTATAAACCTTTAAAGTTTAATTGGGCCTAATGGGCCTAAATTGATTTCTGGGTATGGGGTTACTCCTTGATTGGGCTTTGGTTGCCGAAGCCCACGCCTTATAGAAATTAATTAAAGCCCATTAGACTTGAATTGAATTGACGTTGGATGTTAATCGGGCTTTGAGTCCCGATGCGATTAAATTTGGAATTTAAGTCGAAAAGGTTTATTAAATAAAGTGTAATATTTAATTTGGAATTGAATAGTGAATTAGTATTAAATACATGTTAAATTGGATTTAATTATGTAGTTTAATTTAATTCAAGAATTCGTACTTTGAGTACTTATTCGCAAAACGAGTTTGACTCGCGCAAAATCAAATCGTTGTTTGAACATTGGATGATCACATAATTATCAGATTAATTAATTTGATTAGATTGATTGATAGCATGCTTTTGTGTGAATACGTGGTTGTGATGAACGAATAATGTATATCGGATGGATATTAGTCGGGTGGGGCAATTTTGGAAATTGTTGTAATAAATTCGATTTATTAAATTGGACCTGCGTGTCCAGCCTTATCACCTCTATTCTCTTTGTATTCTCTTCTCACCTATTCCCCTCAATGTAAATGAGGTTTCTTTAGAAGTGTAGTGTAACAGGTAGAAGTAGTACAAGTGCTAGCTTGAGTGAGAAAGGGAGAGATTTGATCGAGGATCAATGTAAAGTATCCATCCGCATATCATTATTATTTATTTTCATACTCGCTTTATTATGTATTTAGAATGCATGTTTAAGGGTGTATGATGATGAGACCTTAACAAAGATAATGAAATTGGTAGCCAATTTGCACGCGAAAAGCCCTCATCAAATATCATGCGTCTTTTCCTTCCATTGAGTGATTCTTGCTCAAGATCCTAGATTGGCATGGGTTGTTGGCCAAAGTCAAGCCCTTGTCCGTCGAAGATGTGTGTTTGAATCACGAAGCTTTGTTCCATATTGGTGTCTTGTCCAAGTTGTGGTTTGTTGGCCAAAGTCAAGACCACTTATGTCCAACGACATTGATTACGAAGCTTCCATGGTCAATGGGTCCACGCTTGACTGGGATCATTAGGTTTGTTGTGCCAAAGCCAAGGCCTAGTTGATTCAGAGGAAAAAGGTTAGGGTATATATTCGATATATAGGCATATATAAGATATATGTTTCGGACTTGGATGTCCACCTACTGGATCTAGGAGAATTGGATTGGATCCAATTGATCTTAGAGATCTACCTAGTTAATTATCATACAATTTGTTGGCCAAAGTCAAGATTGTGTGATATTTAACGGGATCCTAGCCCACTAGGAAACACGGTTTCCCGAGTACTCGACAGAGGGTTAGAGGCTCGACCGAAAAATAGTGGGAGGCAGGAAAGAATTGAATTTGCAATATTCGTTCAATTACTCGCCATACGCGCTCATTCAAATTATTTCGTCGTAATATTAAATGTTAGTTGGACTAATATTTAAATTGTTGTTTTAATAAACAGTTGGACTGTATTATACTTGATTACTATAATTGGATTATATTAATCAATATATTTGAATTAATTAATTTCAGTTTACAGTTGATTTTATAATTGGATTATAGTAATCAATGTAATTGAGGTTAATTAATTTGGATTATATTTGATTATATAGTTGGACTATTATAATCATTATAATACATAGTACCAATAATCGTTGATTAAATAGTTGGACTATTGTAATCAAGATAAAAAATTGAAAAGTTGGATATTTAAAATATAATCTGGGATTAAAATATTTTAAATGATTTAATTTTCAAATTGGGAATAAATAATAGGTTACTTTATTTGATAAAATAACTTATTATACCTTACGCCCAAAATTAAGCAAAATAAGTAGAGCATAAAATCTTTGGAAGATTTATGTGATGATGACTTTAATGCTTAATTTAATATACTTGTCATAAATCTAATTTTAGATTTAAGAAAGTATTAAAATTGCAATTTATAATTCTTGGAGAATTAATTGACTATTCTAGAGGAGATAAAGTCAAAGTTTGCAATTGGGCATGTAGCACGAGGTGCACATCGTTTCGATATTCTAAAAACCCAAGGCTTGGCCTAAGGTTCCTAAAATATTGAAATGGATAATTGACATATCCCAAAGTGACTACCATTTGGATATGGCAGACACGAAGGAATTAAAGAAAGGGCAAGGCTCTGACTTTAAAAATGTTGTCAAAGTTATGTTCATAACTAGTATTGAAATTAGATTTTAAATACTAGTATGGTACATAAAATATATGTATTGATGTTCAGAATCTGCTTTGAGCAGGATACTGACTTCAAACTGAGATTGCTCTGCGAATCGGAAACGGGACGAAAGTCGCTGTTTCGACCATAGATACCTAAGTTTAGGAACTACCCTTCGGGTGTGTACTTAAATTAGGAACTGTTATAAGTAACTAGTTTGACTAGAGACATTATCTCTATATCAGTGTTTAATCCATTATGGATAAACCTTTATATTCTAGAACACTAAGTGTTCATTATATAAAGATGATACTGAGATAAACACAGATGTGAAAACAGAATTATATTTTGAATAAAAAATCTCAAAAATATAAAATGACAAAAATAAATGACAAATAAATAGCTCAAATTGATTTGATCAAGTAGAGACTTATTTGTGGCATTGTTGTCTAGGACAGAATTTAAACAAGACTCGTATATCCGCACTTTTGAAGGGGGTACTAGGACTGTTTGACTATTCAAATAAAGTCTACGAATCTAGTTTATTGTTAGGTAAAGTACCTAAAATACTATTTACTTGGTAATGGTGTAAAGTGCCACCGATCTGTTAGCCTATTCATGGTGAAGAAAGTGGGCCCATATCTAGCTAGGCTAGATGTGAACATGAATATTTCGTGACCTTAACAGATGTGGCATCACGTTATGGTTATGTGTTTCTTTTGAGAACACAGATCGGAAACTATTAGAGTTTCGACACGAAGTAGAGATAAACAGATCGACTATAGTATTTTGCCGTCACGGTAAGACCGTAATGGAAAATACTTAAGCAGTAAGTTTCAAAACATACATGAAGAGTATGGTATTCTTTCAGATGAGGACTCCTCCCGAGACATGTCAGTTTGACGATGTGTCCGAACTAAAAACCGAATTTTGTTGGACATGATAAGGTTTATCACGAGTCGCTCTGAGCTACCATTTCCTTCAACGGATATGTATTAACAGTGCAAAACTTATTTAGAATAAGGTTCCATATAAATCTGTTTGACAGATATCATATAGGATATGAACAGGAAAGAAACAGGGTTTCTCATTCCTAATAATTTGGGTATGCCAGGCATAAAGTTTGGATGATGATACCAAACTAGAACCCAAATTGGATAAGTGCCAATTATAGGTTATCCTAAGGGAAACCATAAGTATAGTACTTATAAATCTCACATGAGAACAATATGATTGTTGCTCACCATGCGGTTTTCCTGAGAGGAATACCGATATGCAGTGGTCAGTGGGAGGATAGTGATACTCGATGAAAATCAAAAATAGTAAGTAATACTGTTCAAGGCACGAAGTCCTTAATGGAACACATATAGTTCATCAAGGATGAGACTATACCATTAATCTTCGAATACATAAGAAATTCGTAGATCGGAGAGAGTCAGAAAACAACTGGGGTATGGGTTGTCTGATCTCACCCCTTAAAGATGTAAATCTTATGGAGGAATACAAACCGACTACGTACGAGGAAGTGATACAAGGTATCGACTCCCTATTATGGCAAAATGCCATGAGTCTGAAATGGATTCCATGAATAACAACTATGTTTGGATACTAGTTGTTGTACCGCAAGGCATTGTGCCTATTGGTACAATGTAAGTCTTCAAGGAAGACATACATGGATGGCAACATACCAACGTACAAAGCTAGGCTTGTGACGGAAAGGTATCGTTATCAACATTGTGTTGATTACGATTCAACCTTTTACCTGTTGCCATGGTAAATCCATTTGGATAATGCTTGTGAGAAACTGTACATTTATGAAATGTGTCAGTTAAAGATCAAAATCGCTTTCCTGAAAAGGAAACCTTTTGGAGGATATTTTCAACATCCTGATGATTTTGTATAACCGACAAACAAGGTTTGCGGGTTATTCGATCATGTTTGGATTGGAGCAAGCATAAGGTTCTTGGAACTGTCGTTTTGAGTTAATAATCATAATGGTTTATGATTTGACTCAAAACGAAATGATTCTTGTGTATATAAGGAGGTTAGTGGGAGCGCACTGACATGAAATTCCCATAAAGCAATTGGTGAAAGCTTGGCTTTCATAGTATTCTTTCATAGAAATTCTCCGTAGAATTCTGGGGAGTAACAACCTTTATTCAAGGAATAAAGATCTACTGGGATAGATTTGGAGTTGTTAACACTCTCTGGGAAATTGTACATTTAAAATGTACTTGATATGGTGTCTCATACGCTTTGAGCATATGGAGTCACAATCGGGTCAATCCAAGTGATAGTCACTGGATTGAAGTTAAGGACATCTGTTAGTATCTTAGAGAACTAAAGATGCTGTCTTAAACTATGGAGAAGGAGAACTTGAAGTGACTGGGATCACTACGCAAGTTTCCAAACAGTTAAATACTGCGGTACTATAAAGTTTGAATAACGGGACAGTGAGCTGGAAATCTTCCGAGCAAGATACTGTTGCCGAATAAACAACAAATGCGGATATTGCTGCGGCTGAGCGGAGCATAGAGCAGCAATAGAAGCCATTTGGGTCGATAATAAATCTAATTAGATTAGATATATAGTTCTGTTAGCAGCTGAGCTAGGCGTCAGCACAAGGCTAAAGAATTAAAGGTCTCATCGACGATCCAGATATATACTTCTATATTCATCTGATTCGTTCGGATCATACATCGTGGCGATGTGTGATCGTATAAATCGCGTCAGACGATAATCATGAAAATCCGCTGACGAAAACCTTTTCTCAGCAATTTGAGCAACCGTACATAGTTCGGGTGTACGACACTTGAGTGACTGGCTATGTGCCAAGTGGGAGATTGTTGGATAATATGACCCATAGCGTCACTATTTGTACAGATCATAGTGTTGTTGTACAAATTAACTATGTGACAAGGAAATTGCACTCATCATTTGTGATTAGATCACCTTAGATATATAAATGAAGAGAGGTCCCTATGATTAGTTCCTGGATTGAGAATGATATGAGACAGTATCAGTCCACGAAGGATTAATCATTAAATATCCCTAGTCGGAGTATTATCGAGACTGGACATCGATAATGCGGAATAGGCTAGTATTGCACTTGTGCGCGTTGTGAGGGCACAACGGCATAGTTCTCATATATATTAAGTATGGATACTTATGCAAGTGCGATAGGAGGTTGTGTTTCACCGATGGTACGGGAAACAGCTTCGCTCTGGATAGACCCCTCGGAATCCCATTGGTATTATGACTATGTGTCTATGGGAGTCCGACATCAGGGTGTGTGTATGGTCTTAACCTGAGACTTGCACCGCTAATGCTTACGACAATCAATATACTTTAGTTGAGGTCGTCTAGGACTCTAACCGGTTCTGTGTACGCCAATGCTGGGTATATTGAGAATCGTAGAGTATTGGGGTGATGTCAAGACGGAAGTATCACTCCAGTCATAGTGGAGATGATGTCACGCAGGATACGGTATTAGTGCTCTTAAGTGCTGGCCGGCCATCGGGATATTATGACAAGGTCATGTATATCCGATTATAGAGACTAGTTACCAGACATCCGATATGTGCTTCGGACGGGGCAGACACTTATCCAGCCCCAGCCCTAGCACGTGACTATCCGATACTGGGCCGATATACATAATACTGGTATAATACGCTTGATATAGATCTTAAATATTCTTAGATGAATATGACCGGAGAATGGGTAGACTTCGTGCTTTGCTAGAAGCCGATCTTGTCTCGTAAATTGGTAGAACGTAGTACTTGGTACGTACGTGATTCGGATACTCCGACGACCGTATTTACTGCCGAACTATCCGGGGATCTCATGGGTCGCTTCCCGATAATACACCGATGACGCATAACTCGCACTCATTAATAATCTGGGATTATATAGAAGAGAGAGAAAATTAATCTAGGATTAATTACGGAGATATTTTATCTGGGATAAAATATCGTCTAAAGAGAGAGAATGATTAATTTAGAATTAATCGTTAATTAATATATTCGATATATTAAACGAAATTAGATTTCGACGCGGAATTAAAATTAGATTTTAATTCGGGCGAACGAATTAATTTAGAATTAATTCGTTAGCGACGTGAATAGTGAATTCGCTAGGCGTAATCATTTAATTACGACGCAACGGAAAATTCGCTAATTGGGAATTAGCGAACCCGAGCCCGAGTGTGATGCGAGCGCATTCGTATTTCGAATTCGAGTGCGGCGACGCAAGTCACATCAAGCGTCAAATCAAAAAGTCAACTTTGAATGAGTGATTGTATTGATGTGATTGAATTGATTGATTGATAGACACACTCAAGTCACTTTTAAAGTGACATTGAATAGTGATGGGTGTTGTTGGAATAGTGTTGGTGGGTGAGAGCCATTACCATTTACTTTATTTGAAAAATTAAAATGGTAAATGCTTATTAATTTTGGAAAAATATATAAAGCATTTTGGTAATTCAATACTAATCAACCATAACCTTCTCCTCCTTTTCTCTCCATCAATCACGCCCAAGGGGCTGTTTATCTTTCTTCTACACAGCTCACTTCCGTGAGCTTCAAGGGAGGCAATGAGTGGTTTTTGTTGCAAAAACACAAGTGCTAGCACACTTACGAGACTTGTGAAGGTGTTAGGGAGGTTCACCATGAGGCGGGATCCGTTCGACGAAGCTTGGAGCTTGACGAAGGACCAAATTTGAAGCCAAAACAGTGAACTTCTTCACTGCAGTTCACGCCCAAAACAGTGGGGTTTTTCAAGTTTTGTTGCTTGCCGCGTCTCTCAACCGATCGATGTGAGTATTCCGCTACCTCCGTTGATGTATTTACACATGATTTCATGTCTTGTTTGATCTTGGGACCTAGATAAAACCTAACACTGTGAACTTGTTGGGCCATTTAAACTGGGACGAGTTTGTGTCTTATGACAATTGGGCCAAAAGCTTCTAAAATGTTGATGGGCCACTGTGTGTTTGGGCCCCGTATCATTTGAAGTTATTTAGCCACGTTATCGCGAAAGTGTAAACCTGTTGGGCCTTTTTCAACTGGGACAAGTTTACACCTCGCAATAGTATGATTGAATGTTTTAAACTGATAATGGGCCAACTTGTATGAAAACTTTGACGGACTCATATATTTCATGCATCGCACGCATATATGCTGACTAAAAGTTTTAAAAGACACCATAGATACCCGTTGGGTTAGAGAATAGGGAAGACTCGTCAAAAGGCCGTTAGCGAACATGAGCGAATCAGAAGACGAGGGATCTCGTATGGATCAGCTGGAGACTAGTCTCACCAAGGTTATCGAACAGTTGCAAACTTTGACCACCGTTATGGCTAATATGGCTATGCCCCGCGCTGGGGGAGGCTCTGAGAATATGAGGCGTGAGGAACCTCCGAACAGGATGAGTGATGAAATCCCTTTCTTTGATGATGATGTGGCTGAGTATGGCGCAGGAAGGATAGCCGGGTCTCAAGTAGAGTTGCAGAAACTCTGCGATCGGGTAGATTCAGTTACCCGCAAGCTGAAGGGTAAACATGAAGATTTGCTAGACTATGATGTGATGACTTTCGAAGAGCAGCTGCCTTCGCAGTTCAAGATGCCTTACATAGCCAAGTTCAATGGGAACGGGGGATCCGATGGTCCATCTCTGACAGTATGTTTCTGTGATGAGTTCAATGGGTCTGTCGAAGCGTCAAGTTCAGAAGATGTTCATGATGTCGCTTTAGGGGGCACCTGTGGTTTGGTATCATGTCCTTGAAAGGAAGGTCAATGATGATTGGAGGGAATTGGCGGAGTCCTTTCTAAATCAGTATGTCACGGATCTGGAGATCGACTTGTCGCTTCGCAACTTGGAGAATGTCAAACAAAAGCTGAAAGAGAGCTTCAAGGATTATGTAGATCGCTGGAGGGGCCGGCTTCTGAAGATACAGACTCGGCCCTCGGAGAAGGATCAGATCAAAATGATCATCAAGGGTACTAAGCCCTCTATTTACGGCAAGCTGAGGAGGATGACCTCTATGATTGGTGATTTTCGACAGTTGAGGGAGACTGTTATGGATATTGAGGAGGAAGAAGTTGAGAACAGAAAGTTCTATGGCCAGAATATAAGGAATTTTGGGGGGCCTTCTGAGGCCAAGCCCACTACTGCTGAGGTCACTGCCATAAAAAATAGGCGATTCTCCGATCTTGGTAGACCATTGTCAAAGGTGTTTGAAAAGCTGAAGAGCCAATGACTCGTTAAACCTTTAGAACCTAGACCAATTCCAAACCCTGTGCCACACTACTACGACTTAAACCTATACTGTTACTTCAATCAGCAAAAAGGCCACGAAATGGAAAACTGCCCGCCTTAGGCATGAGATCCAAGACCTCATTGACTCCCATAAAATACCTGACCCAGAAAGAGAAAAACCCAACACAAAAACAAATCCCCTGCCTAACTACCATTTCGTCCCACCACCTACCTACATGATCAACTCCGGCATACCCGAAACCTTTGTCCTCAAAACTCTCAACCACCGAGCTTCTTGCATAGGGATAGGGGATGGCAGCAGTGAAGAACCATAGGCTGAGGAAGAAGACAATGCTACAGACGATGAATATATTTTCCCTGGTTTATTTGATTGCAATCCTACATTTTTACTAATAAAGACATTGATTTTGCCTACTTGTTCGAGTTTTTCTCCTCAAAAGTTAAGCATGAGTCCGATGATGAAATTGTTTGCCCTAGGTTGGAACCTTAGAAACGATGAGTGTGAGATGTACTTTCATCCGATATTTTGAGTGGTTGATCTTGACTAGACTTGCGAGCACTTAATTATAGGATCTTAGCAGTGAAAGCCTGAGTAGTCGGCAAGGTGATTAGTTGAAGAGATCGCGGATCGATGAATGACCGTTCACCTAGTTGTCCATTCTGACTTACTTGTGTTACGATATGTGGTATGGTTGGAAACCTAAGAAAATTCTCTAAAGAAGAAAATATAAACCACCTATAACCGATAAGCATGAAGCTACCCATGGGCGAGTATTAGGACCACCATGAGGAGAATTGCTACCTTAAAGGGTAGGTGTGTGGAAAAAAAAAGAAAAAAAAAGTTCAAGACGAAAAGAAAAAAAAGAGACAAAAGAGAAAGAAAACCATACCACATTGAGCACAGAAAAGCAACTGCAGGGCATAATTGAGACAACTAGATTGGTTTGACCCATCGATCCCAATTTTTTTGACGAAATCATTGAGTTGGCTTACCTGGGGATGAATCTGCAAAGGAAATTTTGCGCGCACACACTTTGAGTCTGGCTTAGATAATTTATTCAAAGACTTGGATTTGAGTTGCATTGAATGTTTTGAAGGTTCTCTGGTTTCAATACTAGGCATTCTTTGAGGGCAACAATATGTATAACTATTGGGACTATTTCGTAAGAGGTATTATAATATGTTGGTATGGAAACGTCACATCACATGATCTACTTTGACCTAGTGCAAGTAGCAAAGAGCAGAAAGCTAAGCCAAGTATAGGGGCGACCAGTCTACCACCCCGCGAATAAGGGACATAACAGAATCTTGAGTCAGGGGACCAAAGAGAACTGAACAATTACCGGAAAAGAACCAGCAGAAGGAAATTATAAGCAGACCAATGGGGCGACCAGAGACATTTGTAGGCAAATCACACCAAGGAGCACACGGAAGGCCTAACCCATCGGAATAGGAAATACATTCATGCATACATGCATAAACGTCACAGGCACGCAATTTTTTGTTTTGTTTTTGTTCGCAGGTTTTGAAGAAAAGGAAAACGCGACAAAGACAAGCAGTTTCGGGAATGAATCCCAGGGTCGAGGCCCATATTATCAGCAGTTTTAGGGAATGAATCCCAGGGTCGAGGCCCACATTATCAGCAGTTTTCGGGAATGAATCCCACGGTCGAGGCCCACATTATCAACAGTTTTGGGAATGAATCACAAGGTCGAGGCCCACACCATCAGCAGTTTTGGGAATGAATCCCAGGGTCGAGGCCCACACTATCAGCAGTTTTGGGAATGAATCCCAGGGTCGAGGCCCATATTGTCAGCAGTTTCGGGAATGAATCCCAGGGTCGAGGCCCACGTTGTCAGCAGTTTTGGTAATGAATCCCCAGGTCGAGGCCCACATTGTCAGCGGTTTCGGGAATGAATCCCAAGGTCGAGGCCCACGTTGTCAGCAGTTTCGGGAATGAATCATAGGGTCGAGGCCCACGTTGTCAGCAGTTTCGAGAATGAATCCTAGGGTCGAGGTCCATATTATCAGCAGTCTCGGGAATGAATCCCATGGTCGAGGCCCACGTTGTCAGCAGTTTCGGGAATGAATCCCAGGGTCGAGGCCAACATTGTCATCGATTTCGGGAATGAATCCTACGGTCGAGGCCCACGTTGTCAGCAGTTTCGAGAATGAATCCCAGGGTCGAGGCCCACATTGTCTACGGTTTCGGGAATGAATCCCAGGGTCGAGGCCCACGTTGTCAATAGTTTCGGGAATGAATCCCAGGGTCGAGGCCCAAGTTGTCAGCAGTTTTAGGAATAAATCCCAGGGTCGAGGCCCACATTGTCAGCGGTTTCAGGAATAAATCCTAGGGTCGAGGCCCAAGTTGTCAGCAGTTTCAGGAATGAATCCCAGGGCGAGGCCCATGTTGTTAGCAGTTTCGGGAATGAATCCCACAGACGTCGGAAGGGAAAACTCAATACCTCGCTAGATTTAATTCGTTTGCTTAGCCTCGGGTTCCCTCGATTAGTCTCTATTTTAACAGTTATTCTCGGCCCAAAACCCCTGCAACCCATACCAAGCCCACACACCAACAACCTACACGGCCAAGCCCACCAAAAAGGCCAAGCCACACGCCCAAGCCTCCAAGCCCAATCCAAAATATCCAACATATTAAATAATCAAATCACCTTCCCAAATTAAATAAATCAAATCAAATCACATGCCTAAACTAAATAAGTCAAATCAAATCCCATAAATCCCTTTCCTAAACTAAAACAAATCACCTTCCTAATTCAATGGATCTTTTCCTTATAGCACACTAATTAAAAGATACCCCCATGATTGCATGATTTATTTCCTACCCAAATAAGGACAACCCTAATCATCTCCTATAAAAAAAGACATAAACCAAACCTTTCACCCTATAGCTTATTCATGAAAAAAAAACACTAAAAGAAAGAAACCCTTAGCCTCTCTCCATCACTCACGCCTCTCTCTCCCTCGGCTCATCAACAACACAACAAAATAAATAATAAACCCTAATCGGTTCCCTCTCTCCTCACATCCTCTTCTCTCTCACACACTAACCAAATAACCCCTCAACAGCCATGAATCAGCCCTCCACCAAGCAATAAAAACTCATCTCCACACAAACCAAAAATGATAAAGAAAAAAAGACACGACATCAACAAGACCAACAAACCAAGCTGCCCATTTGACCAAATCAAATCAACAACAAAAGTAGCCATCAAGTATCAAAACCCTTTAGCCACGCACACACCCCCACCAACTGACTTACTTCTAAACAAAAAGCCACTAAACTCTCCTCACACTTCACACGCTCAGCCAACCCACATAGCAGACCAAATAACCCATCAGCCGACAGCTCCAAAGTAACTCCCCATCACACGTTAAAACCTTTTGCAACCAGACACCAGCCCCATCGCTCATGCCTAACTACCCTTTACCTATTCAAAAAGACACTCACGACACACTGATAGCCTCACAAAACAGCCCCTCTCCATCGACAATCACAAAGCCAAGCAGCAGCCACCCAACCGAGCAACATCAACGTGAAACTATCTAAAATAGTGAGTAAATCACCCTTTAAATCGAACAATAATCGGCACCAAAAAAAAGTCCCCAAAACATCACCGAAACAGACCCATAATAACCCTAAAACAGTCCATTTATTTCACCAAAAATAATACCCAAAACAGCAGCAAAGTCGTTCCAAAATAGTGAAGAAACCGAGATAAAACAGTGGAACAACGAAGGAAAATAGTGAACCAGTGAACCAGAGGAGTTGCGGAGCATTAACCCTTATGACGGCCGCGTAACGCACTTTCAAGAGGCGACTTAAAAGATAGGACCTGAGGGCACCCTTTTATTTATTCTCGTTCATCTTTTTAATTATTTATTAGTATTTCTTCGTATGCGTATTGTTGGTTCATGTATGTTATTGTTGTGGGATGAATGAGTTTGTGCTATCTCTCGTGGTATATCGGATGGAAACCCAGACATAAATTCCATAGCCAAATCCGAATGGACGGTAGTGCGGTCTGAACTTGGGATACAATTCCACGTACTACTTGAGAAACACACATATCTTGTTTTATCTAATCTTGTGTTTATCCATGGTTCATTAGAAATAGCACGTTATTTCCATGCATGATTTAGTTATTTCTTTCGCATTAGGAGCTTAATTATATCTCTTCAATGTTTATGTTTAGAAAATTATTATTTATTTATGTTTTCGTATTTATCATTTTAATATGTTCATGAAATTCTGTGCTTGCCATTATGTCGATTTACTTTTATGCATGTAAACTTAGATATAGGGTCTACTCCTATGTATGCAAACTTAGATATAGGTTATTCTTACGAATGTATGTTGTGTAGACTCGGTTATATTATCACATAAATCTGTTCATTACAAGTGGCATAAGTAAGGGACCATTCTGAACCTAACGGTTTGAGGTCTTCCCTTGCGAAGGGTGAGTGTGGCCTTAAATCATTTCCCAGTTCACGCTGGGTGGTGACTCCTTTATTCTCCGATTTAGTCCCCAATGGGCTACTCCGTACTCCCGACCGGGCCGCGAGCTTAGAATAGCGTCGCCAATTTCTATGTCCTACAACGACCATGTGTCTTCTCGTAGTTGCTTGGCTGTTTTCGTTTCTCCCTCCATATGACCCGGAGGATCTTTGAGGTACTTAGCCAACTGCAGAGTTGTCAGGTAGAACAAAATTTTGCTTTGCCACTGTCTAAAGTTTGATCTACAACACTTTTCCATTTTTTCTCCATGAGCGACCGATACTGTGATATTTCCGCTAGCCATGTGTAACTGGGAAAACCAACAGCAATTAATAAGTCTACAAAAGACAAATTGCACAACAATCAACGAATGATCTTGTTTAAGTGATATACTAAGATTCCACTCGTTGTTATATTGGACAGTAGTACCAAATAACATAAGTCTTTTAATTTACGACTAAGGTTTCTTATGATAATTAAATAAAGGAATATTCCCAGAGGACGAGGGGGTCCAGAGTAACCACTTAAATCCCTGACCACTTAGGCTCTTATCGCCTTTTTGACAGAATATCCTTTAAATATTTTCTCAATAGAATCTCTTAGGCATTCAAACCCCTAATATTAACTTAAATATATACTACCAAGTTTATTGTAATACATTATTTGATTTTACTAAGTTAATATAAAATAATCTAAGTCTATTTTAATCTAAAAATAATTTCAGGATTAATTCATTAGTGTCACGTTCGTTTCTTCATTCGAACGAAACTATCCAGTGAGTTCATGTTCGTGTAGCGCTCGTAAACATGTTCGAACAAAGTGTTCCAGAGAGTTCACGTTCGTGTAGCGTTCGAGAACGCATTCGAATGAAATGTTCCAGAGAATTTACGTTCGTGCAGCGTTCGAAAATGTGTTGAACGAAATATTCCAGAAGGTTTACGTTCGTGTTGCAATTGAAGACGCGTTCGAACATTCTTTGGCAGAAGACTTACGTTCGATTTGCATTTAAATACGCGTTTGAATGTTCATACAAAAAATCAAATTTTTACCTACGCGTTCGTTGGACATTCGAACGCCCTTACATATTTTTCATGCACATAATTGTTAGTGTTCCTAGAACATGACAAGGATCTAATAAGCAAGAAAAGGTGTTCATAAATTCATTATAAGTTGCGGAATTACTTACATTGAACGGATTTGAGCTTTTAAAATTTTGAGAAGAAAATCTCCAAGATTCAACCTTTGTGTTGATTCCAAGCTTTGAGTTGTGAATGAAGATCTCCAAGATCCAACCTTTGTGTTGATTCCAAGCTTTGAGTTGTTTGAATGAAGATCTCCAAGATCCAACCTTTGTGTTGATTCCAAGCTTTCAGTTGGTTTCCCTATCACCTTAGTTGATTTCTTGAAGTGCTAGCTTTGTTGATTTTGCAACAAAATCAAAGAGAGGGAGTAAGGAAGCTCACGCCCATAAATGGTGTTCTTAGGGTTTTCTTTTGTTCCAAGTGTTGTGTTAGAAGTCAAAGAGTTAGATTTGGTAAAAGGGTTTTACCATTTTCACCCAAACTTGGTAGTTTGGTCTTGGTTTTCCAAAAACCAAAACCATGTAGTTGAAAAGCAAGTGGTTTTGGCATAATTGCCAACTACTCTCTCAACTACCACTTCACACATCTGAAGTGGGCCCCACACTCTTTTGAATTCAAAATTCAAAAGAAAGGTCTCTACGAATATTTGTCGCGGCTCGGATCCGTTTAATCCGATTAAACGAACTTTCGTCACTAAATAATTAAATCTAATTTAATTAAATAACGATGCCTCGCAAATATATTACGAACGTCGTTTACGAATTAATTCTAAATTAATTCGTTAGTTCGTATTAAAGTCCAACTTTAATTTCGTAATGAAATCCAATTCATATTAATATATCCGATATATTAATTTTAGGCCATACGAATAAATTAAATAGAAAAATCAAATTTAACTATTAAATTTATTTTACCGATTAATTCCAAATTAATCGCGTTCTCTCTCTTCCGAACACATTTAATCCCAGATTAAATAATGCCTCAATTAATCCCAGATTAATTTTCTCTCTCTTAATTAATCCCAGATTAATTTTCTAATTTAAATCAACTGTCATCGGTGAATCTTTGGGAAGCGGCCCAAGAGATCCCTGGATATCCGAATACGTACGTACCTCGTACCACGCGCTTACCGATTTACAAGACATGGTTGGCTTCTAGCAAAGCACCGTGCCTATCCAATTCTCCAGAAATATTCTTACTGGAATATATAATCTATGTCAGGCGTAGTATACGTAGTATTGCGTATAGCGATCCAGTATCAGATGTCACGTGCTAGGCTTGGGGCTGGAATTATGTCTGCCCCGTACGAAGCACATGTCGGATGTATGGTAACTAGTCTCTATAATCGGATGAACATGACCTAGTCATATCATCTCCACTATGACTGGAGTGATACTTCCGTCTTGACATCACACCCAATACACTACGATTCTCAATATACCCAGCAGAGGCGTACACAGAACCGGTTAAAGCCCTGGACGACCAAAACCAAAGCATATTGATTGTCGCAAGTATTAGCGGTGCAAGTCTCAGGTTAAGACCAAATACACCTACACTGATTTCGGACTTCCATAGACATATAGTCATACTACCAATGGAATTCCGAGGGGTCTATCCAGAGCGAAGCTGTTTTCCGTACCATCGGTAAAACACAACCTCCTATTACACTTGCATAAGTATCCAATACTTAAATATATGAGAACTATGTCGTTGTGCTCCCACAACGCGCACAAGTGTAATACTAGTCTATTCCGCATTATCGATGTCCAATCTCGATAATACTACGACTATGGATTATTTAATAATTAATCCTTCGTGGACTGATACTGTCTAATATCATCTCAATCCAGGAACTAATCATAGGGACCTCCTATCATTTATACATCTAGGTGATCTAATCACAAATGATAAGAGTGCAATCTCCTTGTCACATAGTTAATTTGTACAACAACACCATGATCTGTACAAATAGTGACGCTATGGGTCATAATTGTCCAACAATCTCCCACTTGGCCTATAGCCAGTCACTCAAGTGTCATACACCCGAACTATGTACGGTTCGCTCAAACTGCTGAGGAAAGGCTTTCGTCAGAGGATTTGCATGATTATCGTCTGATGCGATTTATACGATCATCACATCGCCACGATGTATGATCCAAACGAATCAGATGAATAGTCGAAGTATATATCTGGATCATTGATGAGACCATTAATTTTTTAGCTTGTGCTGACGCCTAGCTCAGCTGCTTTCAGAACTATATCTAATCTAATTATATTTATCATCGACCTAAATGGCTTCTATTGCTGCCTCAGCCGCAGCAATAACCCGCATTTGTTGTTTACTCGGTAACAGTATCCTGCTTGGAATATTTCCAGCTCACTGTTCTGTTATTCAAACTGTATTGTACCATTGTTTTTATCGGTTAGGAAACTTACAGTAGTGATCCCAGTCACTTCAAGTTCTCCTTCTCCATAGTTTAATACATCATCCTTAGTTCTCTAAGATACTAACAGATGTTCTTAATATCAATCCAGTGACTATCACTTGGATTGACCTGTTTGTGACTCCATATGCTCAAAGCGTATGAGACACCAGGTCACGTACATTTTTCAATGTACGAGTTCTCAGAGAGTGTTAACAACTTTAAATCTATCCCAATAGATCTTTATTCCTAGAATAAAGGTTGTTTCTCCCAAGAATTCTACGGAGAATTTTCATGAAAGCCAAGCTTTCACCGATTGTAATATGGGAATATCATTTCCCAGAAATGACATATTATCATTATTTAGGACAGTCACTTTCAGTGCGCTCCCACTAACCTCCTTATATACACAAGAATCATTTCTCGTTTTGAATTAAATCATAAACCATTATGATTACATCAAAACGATAATTCCAAGAACCTAATGCTTGCTTCAATCCAAACATGGATCGAATAATCTGCAAACCTTGTTTGCTAGTTTTGATACGATAAAATCGTCAGGATGTTGTAAACATCCTCCAAAAGGTTTCCTTTTCAGGAAAACAATTTTTTGTTCAGCTGCCATATTTCATAAATGAAACATGCAGCATCAGCAAGCATTATCCAAATGGATTTAACGTGGCAACAGGTAAAAGTTTTCGTTGTAATCAACACAATGTTGATAACGATACCTTTCCGCTATAAGCCTAGCTTAGTACGTTGGTATGCTGCCATCCACGTATGTCTTCCATGAAGACTTATATAGTACCAATAGGCACAATGCCTTGCGGTACAACAACAAGTCTCTAAACATAGTTGGTATACATGGAATCCATTTCGGACTTCATGGCACTTTGCCATAATGGGGAGTCGATACCTTGAAATCTTTATGAGGTAGTCAGTTCGTCATATGTAGTCAGTTCGTCTTCCTCAATAAGATTGACATCTTTATGAGGTGAGATCAGAAACCCATACCTCCCAGGTTGTTTTCTGACTCTCTCCGACTAACGCGGTTCTTGTGTATTCGAAGATTGTGGTACATTTTCATCCTTGATGAACTGTTTGTGTTCCATTAAGGACTAGGTGCCTTGAACAGTATTACTCCGATTTTCATCGAGTTTTAATATCCTCCCACTTACCACTGCATATCGGTATTCCTCTTAGGAAAAACGCATGGCGAGCAATAATTACATTGTTCTAATGTGAGATGTATAAGTACTATACTTTGGTTTCCCTAGGATAACCTACAATTTAGGCACTTATCCAATTTGGGTTCTAGTTTGGTATCATCCAAACGTATGCCCAGCATCCCAAATCTACAGGAGTGAGAAAACCCAGTTTTTTTCCTGTTCATCTCTAATATGAAATCTGTCAAACAGATTTTCATGGAACCTTATTCAAAATAAGTATTGCACTGTTAAATGCTTATCCTTTTGAAGGAAAATGGTAGCTCAAAGCGACTCATGATTAACCTTTTCATGTCCAACAAAATTCGGTTTCTCCGTTCGGACACACCGTCAAACTGACGTGTTTCGGGAGGAGTCCTCATTGAAAGAATACTATACTCTTTCAAGTATTTGAGAAACTTATTGCTTAATATTTTCATCTCATTCTTATTGTGACGGTTTTAATACTTTAGCTGATCTGTTTGTCTACTTCGTGTCGAAATTCTAAAAGTTTCTGATTTGTGTTTCATAAGAGAAACATAACCATAACGCGATGCCATATCCGTAAAGGTCACGAAATACTCATATCCACCTCTAGCCTAGCTAGATATAGGCCCACTTACGTAACTATGAACGAGGGCTAACAGATCGATGGCACTTACACTTTTACCAAGTAAAAGGTATTTTAGGTAGTTTACCTAATAAACTAGATTCGTAGACATCATTTGAATGGAATCAAATCCGTCCTAGTATCCACTCTTCAAAAGTGTGGATATACGAGTCTTGTTTAATGTGTCCCAGACAACATTGCCACAAATAAGTCTTATCTGATCAAATCAGTTTGAGCTATTTGTTCGTCATATTATATGTTTGAGATTTATTTATATTCAAAATATAAATACTGTTATTCAAATCTAATGTGTTTATCTCAATATCATCTTTATAAAATAAAACACTTTAGTGTTCTAGAATATAAAGGTATACTCACAACGAGTTATACTCGATATAGATATAATGTTTCTAGTCAAACTAGTTATATTATAATAGTTTCCTAATTTAAGCACGCACCCAAAGGGTAGTTCCTTATCTTAGATTTCTACGGTTAAAACAGCGACTGTCGTCCCGTTTTCGATTCGCAGATTAATCTCAACTGAAGTCAGTATCCTACTCATAGTAGATTCTGCACATCAATGCATATTTATGTACCACTTTTAGTATCTAAAATCCAATTTTAATACTATTAGTGAACATATTTATGACAAACATATTTAAAGTCAGAGCCTTGCTCGTCTTCAATTGTTTCATGTCTGCTTTGTCCATACGGCAGTCACGCTTCAGTGATCCCATTCGCCACAGTTTAAACAGACATCTTGGGATATGTCATTTGTCTTCCTAGAAGACTGTAATGATTTTGCCTTTGCCCTTTTCTATATCCCAGAAGCCTTTTGGCCAAGCCTTGGGTTTCTAGAATATCGAGGTAAGGTGCGCCTTGCGCTACTTGCCTTATTGCAAACTTTGGCTTTATCTCCTTGAGAATAGCCATTAACTCTCCAAGAGTTAATAATTGCAATTTAATACTTCTAAGATCTAAGAATAAATCTATGAAGATCCTTCAATTTCTTCATCATACTTTAAGGATCTAATCCTTAGTTCTGATTATGAAATTAAGGAGTCCTTTTGACAAGTATAATGGATTAAGCACTAAAGTTATCATCACATGAATCTTCTAAAGATCATGTTGTACTATTTGCTTAACTCTGGGCTTAGGCCTAATATGTTATTTTATCAAATAAAGTAACTTATTAGTTTCCAGGACCATCCTGAAATTTTATTCCCAATTTGAAAATTAAAGTCGTTTAAACACATTTTCACCCAGGATTATGTTTTAAACACTAATCTTTTAGTTATCTTGATTCCAATAGTCTAACTATCCAATCAACGATTTCAGGTACAATCTAATGTAATGATTACTATAGTCTAACTATATAACTAATTACAATTTTATTGGTTAAAATCAAATATATATTGATTACTATAATCCAATTATATAATCAACTATAAATGATCGGTAAAATTCAAATATATTGATTATTATAATCCAATTATATAATCAACTATAAATGAAGGGTAAAATTCAAATATATTGATTACTATAATCTAATTATATAATCAACTATAAATGAAGTAGTTTGAATACAGTCCAACTGTTTAATTAAAACAACAATTAAATATTAATCCAACTAATATATTTATAAATGAATTATGACGAAAAATGAAATGAGGGCGTATTGGCAAGTATCTAAACGAAATTTGCAAATTTAATACTTACCTCCCACTATTTTTCGGCGAGCCTCTAACCCTCTGTTGAGTACTCGGGAAACCTTGTTTCCTAGTGGGCTAGGATCCCGTTAAATAACACACAATCTTGACTTTGGCCAACAAATTGTATGATACTTAACTAGGTAGATCTCTAAGATCAATTGGATCTCATCCAATTCCTAGATCCAGTAGGTGGACATCCAAGTCCGAAACATATATACAATATATATGCCAATATATCCAATATATTTTCCTAACCTTTTTCCTCTGAATCAACTAAGCCTTGGCTTTGGCACAACAAGCTTAATGATTCCAGTTAAGCGGGACCCATTGACATTGAAAGCTTCGTAATCAATGTCGATGGACAAGAAGTGATCTTGACTTTGGCCAACAAATCATGACTTGGACAAGACACCGATATGGAACAAAACTCTCATGATTCAAACACATCCGCAATTGACAAAGGTCTTGACTTTGGCCAACAAACCAATGCCAACTTTAGATCTTGAGTAAGAATCACTCAACAGAAGGAAAAACGCTTAATATGTTTTGAGGGTTTTTTGCGTAAATTGGCAACCAATTTATTATCTTTGATTAGGTCTCATCATACACCCTTAAGCATGCATTCTAAAAGCATAATAAGGCACGATAAATAAATTAATAATGATATGCGGATGGATATGTCACAAATTATTCCTAGAACAAATCACTCCCTTTCCTCTCCCCGGCTAGAACTATTCTAACTTCTACCCAATTACATAATACAATAAAGAAACCTCATTTACATTGAGGGGAATTGGTGAGAAGAGAAATATAAAGAATAAGGAGATAAAAGGCTGGACACGCAGGTCCAATTTAATAAATTCTAAATTTATTACAATTTCCAAAATTGCCCTCACCCTTCTAATATCCATCCGATATACATTATTCATGCAATACATTCATGTATTCATACAAATCATGTTATTCAATCAATCTAATCCAGTTAATTAATCTTTGAATTAATGATCATCCAATGTTCAAACAACGATTTGATTTGCGCGAGTCAAACTCGTTTAAGAATAAATACTCAAAGTAAGTATTCTTGAATTATATTGAACTACAACTTTAAATCCAATTTATTTGTATTCAATGCTAATTCCAAATTTAATTCCAAATTAAATATTTACACTTACTTATAAGCCTTAAAGACTTGGATTCCAAATCCAATCTTGATGGGTCTCAAAGGCCCAATAACATCCAATGTCATTTTAATTAAAGTCCAATGGGCTTTTAATTAATTCTTAAGGCATGGGCTTTGGCCATAATGGGTCAAATCCAAAATGCCAAGGCCCAATAGGAATCACCCTATTGCCAACAAATCAATTTAGGCCCATTAGGCCCAATTAAATTCTTTAAAGGGTCAAGTGATGTATTTGGACTTTATGGAATTGATTTTGGGCCCAATTGGATCCAATCCAAAATTCCAAAACCAAACTTGGTCAAACCAAGCCCATTAAGCCCAAATACACACTTTTAGCCCAATTACTTAATTAAAGGCTTATTAACATAATTATAATATTCCAAATATCACAATTATTTTAATTAAAGTGTATTAGCCATGATTAATTAATTAAACTCAATATTTCCAAAATACCAATTAACTTAATTAATCATGCTTAATCCATCAATTTATGCTCAACACAAATTGAAGCCAAAACACATCATTTCATGCTCAACATGCTCTTGAATTTAACATAAACATTATTTACTTTGATTCTAATCTAATCAAACCAACAATCAACATTTTATCATGCATTTAAACACATCCAATGGTGTAAAAATTGAAAAAACAAACTGCAGTCCACTGTTACAGTTTCGGCCACACTAAGGGAAAATTCAAAATTTTGATCCAATCAATTTATCCCAAATCTAATCATGCATAACTCTAAGTTATCATATTCTAAGCATGCTCAAAGCATCAATTTGAAAGAATCATGTTCAAAACATAAAAGCCCCAAATTTTAGTCTCATGAACCCTAAAATTTTAATGCTTAAAATTGGCTCTTGGTTCCATTGTTAGTGTTCCTAGAACATGCCAAGGATCTAATAAGCAAGAAAAGGTGTTCATAAATTCATTATAAGTTGCGGAATTACTTACATTGAATGGATTTGAGCTTTTAAAATTTTGAGAAGAAGATCTCCAAGATCCAACCTTTGTGTTGATTCCAAGCTTTGAGTTGTTTGAATGAAGATCTCCAAGATCCAACCTTTGTGTTTATTCCAAGCTTTGAGTTGGTTTCCCTATCACCTTAGTTGATTTCTTGAAGTGCTAGCTTTGTTGATTTTGCAACAAAATCAAAGAGAGGGAGTAAGGAAGCTCACGCCCATAAATGGTGTTCTTAGGGTTTTCTTTTGTTCCAAGTGTTGTGTTAGAAGTCAGAGAGTTAGGTTTTGTAAAGGGTTTTACCCTTTTCACCCAAACTTGGTAGTTGGGTCTTGGTTTTCCAAAAACCAAAACCATGTAGTTGAAAAGCAAGTGGTTTTGGCATAATTGCCAACTACTCTCTCAACTACCACTTCACACATCTGAAGTGGGCCCCACACTCTTTTGAATTCAAAATTCAAAAGAAAGGTCTCTATGAATATTTGTCGCGGCTCGGATCCATTTAATCCGATTAAACAAACTTTCGTCACTAAATAATTACATCTAATTTAATTAAATAACGATGCCTTGCAAATATATTACGAACGTCGTTTACGAATTAATTCTAAATTAATTCGTTCGTTCGTATTAAAGTCCAACTTTAATTTCGTAATGAAATCCAATTCATATTAATATATCTGATATATTAATTTTAGGCCATACGAGTAAATTAAATAGAAAAATCAAATTTAACTATTAAATTTATTTTACCGATTAATTCCAAATTAATCACGTTCTCTCTCTTCCGAACACATTTAATCCCAGATTAAATAATGCCTCAATTAATCCCATATTAATTTTCTCTCTCTTAATTAATCCCAGATTAATTTTCTAATTTAAATCAACTGTCATCGGTGAATCTTTGGGAAGCGACCCAAGAGATCCCTGGATATGTTGGCACTAAATATATTCATCAGATTATCCGAATACGTGCGTACCTCGTACCACGTGCTTAACGATTTACAAGACATGGTTGGCTTCTATCAAAGCACCGTGCCTACCCAATTCTCCAGATTTATTCTTACTGGAATATATAATCTATGTCAGGCGTAGTATATGTAGTATTGCGTATAGCGATCCAGTATCGGATGTCACGTGCTAGGCCTGGGGCTGGAATTATGTCTGCCCCGTACGAAGCACATGTCGGATGTCTGGTAACTAGTCTCTATAATCGGATGAACATGACCTAGTCATATCATCCCGACGACTGCAGTACTTAAGAGTACTAGTTCCGTATCCTACGTGACATCATCTCCACTATGACTGGAGTGATACTTCCGTCTTGACATCACACCCAATACACTACGATTCTCAATATACCTAGCAGAGGCGTACACAGAATCGGTTAAGGCCCTGGACGACCAAAACCAAAGCATATTGATTGTCGCAAGTATTAGCGGTGCAAGTCTCAGGTTAAGACCAAATACACCTACCCTGATTTCGGACTTCCATAGACACATAGTCATACTACCAATGGAATTCCGAGGGGTATATCCAGAGCGAAGCTGTTTTCCGTACCATCGGTAAAACAGAACCTCCTATTACACTTGCATAAGTATCCAATACTTAAATATATGATAACTATGACATCATCTTAAATATACGTGACATCATCTCCACTATGACTGGAGTGATACTTCCGTCTTGACATCACACCCAATACACTACGATTCTCAATATACCTAGCAGAGGCGTACACAGAACCGGTTAAGGCCCTGGACGACCAAAACCAAAGCATATTGATTTTCACAAGTATTAGCGGTGCAAGTCTCAGGTTAAGACCAAATACACCTACCCTGATTTCGGACTTCCATAGACACATAGTCATACTACCAATGGAATTCCGAGGGGTATATCCAGAGCGAAGCTGTTTTCCGTACCATCGGTAAAACACAACCTCCTATTACACTTGCATAAGTATCCAATACTTAAATATATGATAACTATGCCATTGTGCTCCCACAACGCGCACAAGTGTAATACTAGTCTATTCCGCATTATCGATGTCCAATCTTGATAATACTACGACTATGGATTATTTAATGATTAATCCTTCATGGACTGATATTGTCTCATATCATCTCAATCCAGGAACTAATCATAGGGACCTCCTATCATTTATACATCTAGGTGATCTAATCACAAATGATAAGAGTGCAATCTCATTGTCACATAGTTAATTCGAATTAACGAATTTTCCGTTTCGACGTAATTAAATCAAATTTAATTAAATAATTATGCCTAGTAAAATTACTATTCACGTCGCTTGCGAATTAATTCCAAATTAACTCGTTCGCCCGAATTAAAATCTAATTTTAATTCCGCGTCGAAATCCAATTTCGTATAATATATCGGATATATTATTTTATCGATTAATTCCAAATTAATCGTTCTCTCTATCTTTAAATAATATTTTATCCCAGATAAAATATCTCTGTAATTAATCCCAGATTAATTTTCTCTCTCTTATAATTAATCCCAGATTAATTAAGTGCGAGTCATACGTCATCGGTGAATCTTCGGGAAGCGATCCATGAGATCCCCGGATATGTTGGCAGTAAATCCGGTCATTGGACTATCCGAACACGTACGTACCTAGTACTACATTTTTACCGATTTACAAGACATGGTTGGCTTCTAGCAAAACACCGTGCCTACCCAATTCTCCAGAAATATTCTTAAAGGAATATGTGATCTATATCAGACGTAGTATACGTAGTATTGCGTATTACGATCCAGCATCGGATGTCACGTGCAAGGCCTGGGGCTGAAATTGTGTCTGCCCTGTACTAAACACATATCAGATCTTTGGTAACTAGTCTCTGTAATCGAATAATCATGACCTAGTCATATTATCCCAATGACTGCAGTACATAAGAGCACCAGTTCCGTATCCTACGTGATCATCATTTCCACTATGAATAGAGTGATACTTCCGTCTTGACATCACACCCAATACACTACGATTCTCAATATACCCAGAAGAGGCGTACACAGAACCTGTTAAAGTCCTGGACGACCAAAACCAAAGTATATTGATTGTCGCAAGTATTAGCGGTGCAAGTCTCAGGTTAAGACCAAATACACCTACCCTAATGCGGACTTCCATAGACACATAGTCATACTACCAATGGAATTCCGAGGGGTCTATCCATAGCGAAACTGTTTCCATACCATCGGCAAATACAACCTCTTATTACACTTGCATGAATTTCCTATACCCAAATATATTAGAACTATGTCGTTATGCTCCCACAACGCGCACAAGTGTAATACTAGTCTTTTACGCATTATCGATATTCAATCTCGATAATACTCTGACTAGGGATATTTAATGATTAAACCTTTATGGATTGATTTTGTCTCATATCATCTCAATCCGGAACTAATCATATGGACCTTTTATCATTTATATATCTTGATAATCTAATTACAAATGATAAAAGAGCAATTTCCTTTCTCACATAGTTAAATTTTACAACAACACCATGATCTGTACAAATAGTGACGCTATGGGTCATAATTGTCCAACAATAATATAATTTTCCAGAAAATTGACTATTAACACATGCAAATTCTCATCTAACAACACTAAAATTAATAAGTTCTTAAGATTGTTGTGAGATATGTGTTATTAAACGAAATCAACATGCATCAAACCAATCAAAACCAGAACACAACAATAAAATCAAATCTACACTAACATGCCAATATTAAATCTAAATCCTAAAACTTAGAGAAAACCTGGAAAATGAAGAAGATGATGAAAACTTGGAGTCCAAACGAGTTGCCTATGTCCTTAAGAACTTATTAGCCCCACGTCGGTGCTCTACGGATTTTATGGCTAACGTCCTCTCAGGATTACTTGGATTCTTCTTGTTGAAGGGGCACTCCTTTCACAAGAACATGAACAAGGACAATTGTGGAAACTTCTCTCTTACTAGACTTTCTAAGACATAATGTATGAGATCTCTAGTTTTTTTCTGGATCTTAAGAAAGAACATATGTCTCCCTTATATAGGCATGGAAGGGTGCCTTTGAGGGCACCCTTTGGATTGGGGTGTAACCCTCCTAAGAGTTATACCCATTCCTTAAACCATTTGGAGCCTAAAAGAGTGTTCTTTCAATTTTATAGGACATGTCCCTACATGTTAGTGCCTTTCCTATAGGGCACTACTCAAGGGACATGACCCTCAACTATCCAAACTCTATATTTAGAGAATTTACAACAATATAGTATGAACTTGAATCTATGGATACATATAAGAAGCGAAGCTTTTAGATTTTTCAAGAGAGAGATGAGAAGTGAAGAGGCGGGAAAATTGGTTATTCGAAATTAATCATGATTTAGTTGTAATTCGGAAATTAAACAAGGGGGACTTACAGCATGTTTGGATTATTAGATTTGGCATTTGTTTTACCGAGGCATGTTTTCTTTTCCATTAATTAATTATAAGTTAAAGAAAATTTAGATATAAAATTTGTATTTCAAATATGAAATTTTGTTAGGATTTATCTATACAAGACCTTTATTATAAGAGCTTAAAATATAAATTAAAGAATTATTTTGATGATTCTAATAGCGTACTTTATTTAGAATCCATAAATGGAGTAGAAAATTTTGATAGATCTGTTGAATATTTGCACTGAGAAGATCATCATTTGCTCCCCATTTTTGATGGTAAGAAACTTATGCTTCTATTTCTCTCTCGTAAATGCTTCTCAATTTCATTCATTTATGAATTAATTATATAGGCATAATTGAGGTTTGAAGCTATTCAGCATGCATCACATCTCAGTTATGCAAGCTTAATCAAGAAGCTTTTGGCCTTTAATAATAATCACCTTCTATTAAGAGAGAGAAACCAATAATTATTGAGGAAACTTATAGAGTAAGCTATATTAGGAGAGCGAGAGTGAAACTTTATCTCACTAATTTATGGAGTGTAATGAGCTCACCAATCAAAAGCCCATAATCATTACAAAGCCCGCTCAAATTTCCATACATCAATTAATATAGAGTCCATTCTACTTTATTAGATGTGAAAATTGGGCTTCACAATTTCTATTACAAAACCAATTATCTTAGTGTTTTATTAAAACCTATTTAATAGCATCCCATAATAAAATTAGAATAAAATATTCCAACATTCTCCCACTTGGGCGATATCAAATTTGAATGTTTTAATGCTAAGAATACTTTATGGATCCAATATTGGTTCAGAAATAACTATAGTATACCATTTCATCCAATAAAATCATAGATATAGAATCATGGCGCTAGCTATATTATAATGCAACATAGTCCATTTCATGGTCGCGTATATCAAACAACCTTATTGACATGAACAATATGTGATAAAGCAGTAAGATACAATAGCACTCACTTTATGATCTAAAATTCATGTGTTATTTTCTCTTATCGGTCACCAATTTCTCTACTTTATGCAACCCAGACACTCATGAGAAATAAAGGCTTAAATAATAAACATGTATGTCTATTTTTCTTTATTATCTCGAGATAAACTTTATGTGTCACAAGACATACCAACAAGGATTTGTAACTTTACGCCTCAAGCCAATGCTTATAATTGACACCCATCATAAGACTTTATACAATGATATATCAAACAATAAACATTAATATCTTCCAATGAATATGCGCCTTTATAGTTAATCATTGCAAAATATACAAAATGCATGTATAAACATACAAACAAAAAAACAAAAAGCAATGTTGTATCCTACTAACCTAGGGTATCAAAAGACTTTACCAAACCCATACAAGCAACACACTTTTCATAAACAATGGGTCAAAGACCTTTGGTCAAAGGATCAACAATCATATTATATGTACTGTATGCTCTACAATAATGTCACATTTCTTATTCGCTATTTTATTGTCAAGTATTTGACCTCCATATGTTTTGACCCAGTGATATTCTTATTATTTTTCATAAATAATACAGCTAAAAGATTTTCACAATATAACCTTATACGTCTAGAAATATAGTCAATAATTGACAATTCTGTAATGAGATTTCATAGACAAACAGCTTGTGATGCTACACCAAAATATACTACAAACTCAGCCTGCGTTGTGGAAGAAGTTACTAATGTCTACTTGATACTTTTCCAAGATATAGTCCCACTTGCTAGCATAAACACATATCCCGAGGTAGATTGTCCATCATCTAAACAACTAGCAAAGTTAGAGCCCGTATACCCAACTAGTTCAAGATTTTAAATCTTTCTGTATGTCAACATGTAATCTTTAGTCCCCTTAAGATATCGAAAAACTCTAATGGTAGCAGTCCAATGTTCTTTTCCAGGATTAGATAAAAATCTTCTAGTAGACCAACTGCAAATGCAATGTCAGGCCTAGTGCATACATGTACATACATCAGGCTTCCTACTACACTGGCATATGACACTTCCTACATGAACTCTCTCTCAACTTCATTCTCGGGTGACTGTGTCAGGCTAAATTTATCACTCTTAGCAATTGGCACATCCCAAGATTTACAATCATGCATATTGAATCTCTTCAGTTTCCGCTCAATGTATGCCTTTTGAGAGAGACATAATACCTTTCGAGTTCTATCTTTATGGATTTCAATACCCAGAACAAAAGATACTTCCCGATGATTTTTCATATCAAAATGCCTCGACAATAACTGTTTTACCTCATGCAACATTCCTAGATTGTTACAAGCAAATAAAATATCATCTACATAAAGCATGAGAAAGATAAATTTACTCCCACCGATCTTGATATATATGCATCTATCAACTTTACTTTCCACAAAGCCTAAAGAGAAAATTACACTGTCAAACTTAAGATACCACTGACGAGAGGCTTGTCTCAAACCATAGATATACTTTTTAAGTCTACAAACATTATGATATTCACCATCTTTCTGAAATCCTTCAGGTTGTACCATATAGACCTCTTCACTTAATTCTACATTTAAGAATGCATTTTTAACATCCGTCTGATGTAGCTTTTAATAATAATGAGCTACTAGTGCCATGATTACTCTAATGTATATTTAGAAGATATATGAGAAAAAAATTCAGTGTAATCAATTCCTTCTATCTGAGTAAATCCCTTAGCAAGTAATCTGGCTTTAAACCTATCAATATTCCCTTTGGAGTCTTTCTTGGTCTTATAGACCCATTTACAGCCAATAGGTCTACAACTTTCAAGTAATTCAATAAGCTCCCAAACAGCATTATATCCCATAGATTACATTTCATCCCTAATTGCATTCCACCATAGATCAGATTGAGAACTAGAAATAGATTTTTTTTAAAGTTATTGGATCAGCACAATGACTTATTTCAGAACCAATCTCATTTAAATAAATTTCATAATCAGAGGGAACACCAAACCGCCTTACCCCGATTGACCTTCTTAATGGAACCTCTGCAGTTATATCCTGTAATGGCAGAAACTCGTTTACCTGTATGGGTTCCTCCTCCATAATTGGATTAGTCGCACGTGTAGGCTCTAAGGTCTCAGCTTGTATGGGTATAGATATATGAATAATTCTGGTGTGTTGTCATTGATTTGAGATTTCTGTATGATTCTCTTTATCAGCCACATCAAATTCCAAGAACTTAGCTGTTTGTGATTCTACAATCCTGGAACCTCATTCTTTATAGTAGAATCTGTAGCCTTTAAAATGATCAGGTTATCCTATAAAATAGCAACAAACAGATCTGGATTGCAACTTACCATCAGTGAGATTATAAAGGGGTACTTCTGAAGGATATCCCCAAACATGGAGGTGAATCATGCTAGGTTTCCTACCAATCCATATTTCAAAAAGAGTTCTAGAAACAGACTTACTTGGAACTCTATTAAGGATGTATAGGGTTATTTTAATTGCCTCACCCCAAGGAAGTCTGGAAGATTAGTTCTAAATATCATACCTTATACCATCTCCGAAGGGGTGTGATTCCACATTTCGGGCACCTCATTCTGTTTAGGACTACCTGGACATAGTAAATTGACTTACTATTTCACAATCTTCTAAGTAATCTGACAAATAGTCCATTTATTTGTCCACTGACCCCATGTTTATCATAATTAATCACCACCCCGGCCACACTAACAATTATAATTTTTCCCATCATTTCTCAACTTCAATCTGTGATTCTACAATCCTTGGAACCTCATTCTTTATAGTAGAATCTGTAGCCTTTAAAATGATCAGGTTATCCTATAAAATAGCAACAAACAGATCTGGATTGCAACTTACCATCAGTGAGATTATAAAGGGGTACTTCTGAAGGATATCCCCAAACATGGAGGTGAATCATGCTAGGTTTCCTACCAATCCATATTTCAAAAAGAGTTCTAGAAACAGACTTACTTGGAACTCTATTAAGGATGTATAGGGTTGTTTTAATTGCCTCACCCCAAAGGAAGTCTGGAAGATTAGTTCTAAATATCATACTCTATACCATCTCTTGAAGGGTGTGATTCCACATTTCGGGCACCTCATTCTGTTTAGGACTACCTGACATAGTAAATTGACTTACTATTTCACAATCTTCTAAGTATCTGACAAATAGTCCATTTATTTGTCCACTGACCCCATGTTTATCATAATACTCACCACCCCGGCCACACCTAACAATTTGATAATTTTTCCCATCTATTTCTCAACTTCAATCTGTGATTCTACAATCCTGGAACCTCATTCTTTATAGTAGAATCTGTAGCCTTTAAAATGATCAGGTTATCTATAAAATAGCAACAAACAGATCTGGATTGCAACTTACCATCAGTGAGATTATAAAGGGTTACTTGAAGGATATCCCCAAACATGGAGGTGATCGTGCTAGGTTTTACCAATCCATTTTCAAAAAAGAGTTCTAGAAACAGACTTACTTGGAACTCTATTAAGGATGTATAGGGTTGTTTTAATTGCCTCACCCCAAAGGAAGTCTGGAAGATTAGTTCTAAATATCATACTCTATACCATCTCTTGAAGGGTGTGATTCCACATTTCGGGCACCTCATTCGTTTAGGACTACCTGACATAGTAAATTGACTTACTATTTCACAATCTTCTAAGTATCTGACAAATAGTCCATTTATTTGTCCACTGACCCCATGTTTATCATAATACTCACCACCCCGGCCACACCTAAAAATTTGATAATTTTTCCCATCTATTTCTCAACTTCAATCTTGAAGATCTTGAATTTATCAAGGGCTTCAGATTTTTCTTTAATCAAGTACAAATATCTATATCGGGAAAAATCATCAATGAATGTTATATAATACTTATTATTGTAAATTATTGGTAAATAAGGTCCACTTATATCTGTATGAATAATTTGTAAAATATCAGAGTTACGAGTGGATTCTTTTTTCTTGATTTTGATTAGTTTATCCTTATAACAATCAACACATATTTCTAGGTCAATAAAGTCAAGAGTAGGTAGGATATCATACTTTATTAACCTTTCTACTATTTCCCTAGAAATGTGGCGAAGTCTTTTATGCCACAACATGTATGACTTTTCTTTTATAAAGGGTCTTTTGGCAACGTGTTCAATATGAATTGGAATAGACTTGATCCCATGCATGACTGTACAATCTATATAACAAAACACAATAGGCAACTTTATTTGAGTTAAAATATACAGATACAAAACATGTATTAAACTCAAAAGCATAACATTGTTTGTCTAAAAAATGGTACATACAAAACACTTGACAAAATAAGTTCATAATTTGAGCCTAGTTTTAAACAAACATCTCAAACATAATATACATCCACTCATTCATTATTGCCAACTATGAGCTTGAGCTCATCCTTATTTGGTTTCCTCTTGTTTATGAATCTCTGCAAAGTGAAAGCAACGTGATTGGTTGCTCCACTGTTAAGCCACCAAGAATTGGATGTGGCATTAACAAAATTGGATTCACATACAATAAGAACCAAGGAGTTACTCGCATGCTCATGTTTCTCTAACCAAACTATATATTTGGAACACTCTGAATTCTTATGCCTTTTCTTTTTAAAAATGAAATATTTAAGTTCTTTCTTAAAGACACCTTTAGTACCACCCACAACACTTGTCTGACCAGTTTTATTATAACTTGAACATTACCAAAAGCTGAAAATTTAGATTTCTTACCTTTCTTGCATGGCTTAGAAACAATGAGAGCTGCATCTATATGCCCATCCTTGAGTTTCTCTTCCTCAACAAAACATATGACAATGAAATCATTAATATTCCATGATTCTTCCCTCGAATTGTAAGTAGTTATAATTGTACCAAACTCTGGAGGCAGAGTATTCAATGTTTGAGGACTATGTAAGCATCAGGAAAAACAATGTTAAGATTTTTCAACTTGTTCTGAATATGGACCATCATCAAAATGTACCCCCTAACACCTCCATTACCGTAGTACTTCATTGAATATAATTGTTACAGAAAAGTACCAAAATCTGTAATGATTGAGACTTTGTATCTTTCAGATACAACTGTGAGGAAATCTTTTGCTATATTGGTTTATGGAAGACCACTTAGTAAATGCTCAGGAATGGATCTCTTTATAGTCAAATAGCACATACGATTTGACTTATGGCATACTGTATGCAGCTGCTTATCTGTATCAGTACCGTAAATATCAGCTGGCTTAGGAGTAGTCATAGCAAGATCAATATCTGCTAATTCCATAGCCAACTCCACATCTCTTTTTCACACTTTAAAATTGGAGCCAGTTAACATCTATATAGTCACAGTGTTGAATAAATAACAATTCAATTCTTTAGTTTAAGCACAACACAAGATAATAAATAATACTCCAAGTCATAAAAGAGTGTTATACCAAGAATTTTAGCACATCACTATATAAACATCTTTGGGTAGAATATACAATATAAAATTAAAAATTCTTCATATAAGACGATTCAAAAACTTATCCAATTCTCGTAAGTTTACCACATTTTGGTGAATAAACCACTCAGATTAGATCATTCCTAACCATATATCTCATATGTAACATTTCTAAAATTTAACATACAATCCACATCTTTGGACAAAAGATTGCACATCAAAAAATAGAAACATCATTAAAACATGCGAGACCATCATCACTTAAAAGATTCAGTGAAAATGTCATTTTGGTGGCTATAGTTTCACTAAACTCATAAGCATTTCTCACATCGGGATACACTTTATACTATCTTAAAAATTAACCTTAATAATGTAATTTTATTCTTTATAGATAATGGGTTGAATTGTCTATAAAATAACATTCCTGAATATTGTGACATAATTTATGAGATAAATTAATTCCTTATAATTATCTTTATAATTATCTTTGTGTCACAAATAAATTAATTGTATTGAAATTTTCTTTATGAGAAACAATTAATTCCCTTTAACAAATGAATACTCATGTATAAAGAAACTTAATGAGATAACAATTTATCGCTTAAATTGTCATAAATAATCAATTATGACTTTAAATGTGAATTCTGAGATAAAACTGAAGTCAAAATGAAGTTCATAGATCAAATTATAATAACGAGGGACATGTATGCTATTATTCAGGGGCATGATCGATATTTGTAAAAAATGAGCTGGGCGTGCGCCAGACAGCTTCTTTGAGATAGGGATGGCAAAATGGCCCGGGCCCGGCCTGGGGTGGAAAAAACAAATAAATAAATTTTTTTATTTATAAAATATATATATATTTATATAATAAATTTTTTTAATAAAAAATCTTACCCGAGTCAAACCCGGCCCGAGCCTGAGCCCGACTCGATGACAGCCCGGGCCCGGGCCGAATTTTTTTTTGCCGGGCTCGGCTTACTTTGAGAAGCTGTTGGCAGCCCCACTGAATGCCCTTGGTTCTCCAATTTTTTTTAATCTAAAAAAGCCAAAAAAAAAAAAAAAAAAAAAAAAATTAAAGCCGTAAAGGCAAACTCATTTATGCGAAAGCGATTTTGCTTTTGCTTCAAAACCTGGTTTCTTCATACAGATCGAGTATTTGAGTTCCCAATTTCATATCCAAACTTCTTTTCACCAAATTTTAATATTTTATAAATCCAAAAATTCACAGGTCTGATTTAATAATTTATCCAATAAACTTATATGCTTAAAAATTGGATCAATTAATAAATTAACAGATCAAGATAAATATGAATTCAACAAAAAATTCATCCAAATAATTCATCAGATTTTTCTAAATTTTATGAAAATCCTTAGATTCTAAGATTTTGCTTATGCTCGGATACCAAAGGTTAAGATTTATCTATACAGGATCTTTATCACAAGAGCTTAAAATACAAATTAAAGAATTATTCACAAGGTTCTGAGAGTGTACCTGATTTAGAATCCATAAATGTAGTAGAAAATATTTGTAGATCTGTTGAATTTATACACTGAGGAGATCATCCTCTACTTTTATCTTCTTGATGATGAGGGGCTTATTCTCCGTATAAATTTCCTTATGAAACATTTTTCTTATGAAAGCCTTTTTCTTATGCTTCTATTTCTCTCTCGTAAATGCTTCTCAATTTCATTCATTTATGAATGAATTATATAGGCATAAATAAGGAGTGAAGCACATCTCAATTATGCAAGCTTAATCAAGAAGCTTTTGGCTTTTAATAATAATTCCTTATATTAAGAGAGAGAAACTAATAATTGTTAAGGAAGTTTATAGAGTATATATATAAAAAAAAAAAAAGCGTGTTAATGGTGTTTTTAAGCACTATGATATTTAAGCAGCACGGGATGGGTAAAAGGGGTAATTCCCTTCTTAGGCGAGATCGTTAAAACCGACCCGACCATAACATGTAGAGACCGACCACTTTGGTTCGGATGACCGGGTATTATCAGATCGACAACAACATTCTCAGTTCAAATGGCTATCATGACCGACCACATGAAGACCGAGCACATGACGAGGCGTGCTCAGGAAGATAAAGCATCCTATTCTTGCAGAAAATGGATAAGTTGTCCTACTTTAATGGGGTAAAGTAATAAGTTAATATCCTAATAGGATAAAGGAAGTAAATGTAGTTTTGATTAGGAATCCTTATGGGAAAAGGGGATAGTTTTGACTAGGAATCCTGATAGGAAAATGAGACCATCTCCAATTGGGAATTCTTGTATAAATAGGAATCTGATTTCTTCACCATTATAAATAGGAGGGTAGAGTGAGTGTAGAAGGACAAGTTGAAGGCATCAAAAATCAGTAATAAGAATCATCAGGATCAGACCTGTAAACAGTACACAGATCAGAGAATTGTGTCTGAGTAATAAAAGTAGCATCCTGTTTCTGCCCGTGGACGTAGGTCGGACCAAGATCCACCGAACCACGTTAAATCTCCTTGTCGATTGGTGTGTTTATCTGTCTCTCGCTAAATTTGCTTTTGGTCCCCCATAACCAAACAAATTCACTATTGAAGGAGGATTACCTTGGAGGTGATATTCCCATATTACCCTGAGACCAAAATCCGCCGTCAACAGTTGGCGCCGTCTGTGGGGAATCCTACAAAAAGCAACTCGCGTAGTAAGACAATGGCGGAAGGCGGAAACAAACAATCATCATGGAGCTCGGCTGCAGATTGGATGGAGAAGATCGATGAAAACCTTAGGAAAGAAAGGGAGGAAAACCAAACTCTGCTAAAAGCCATAGTAGACCGGTTAGAAAAGATGGAAGGAACACACGACGGAAAGTTCGAGGCCGGGACTAGCCGACGAAGGAACGAAACAGCAGAGGGAAAAAGAATTATCGATACAAGTGAGGACGACAGACCCCGGAGGAGGGGTCCCTACAGGGTAAGATCTGTGGTGGTGCAGAGAGATTCCCAGACCGAGGACATGTGGGAGGAAGAGGAGGACAAATCGTCACCAGACTCCTCCTATGATGGCCCTCACAACACTAGGAGAAGAAGGAAAGAATATGACGAAAAAGAACGGGAAGATACCGAGCCTGAGAGGCACCACTCCCAAGATAACAGAAAGAAAGGAAACCGCAGGAGGCGGCATGGAACCAAAGACAGCAGCATGAAATCTTGGTTATGGGAGGAGCTAGCCAAATGGGGAGTATGCCCCAAAACCGATACAGCAGATGCTCGAGACGACGAGGTTGAATCTCCCTTCACAGAAGAAATAAGGTCGGTAAAATTCCCAAGACGTTTCAACATGCCATCCATGACGCCCTACAAAGGCCATTCAGATCCAAAGTCCCATATTGAAAGTTTTGTCCTATTAATGGAGGTCCAAGGAGTAGTAGGGGATGCCGTTTGCAAAGTTTTCCCTCTAACCTTGGGAGGATCTGCCATTCTGTGGTTCAGAAGTCTAGCCTCAGGGAGCATCGGAAGCTTCGCGCAACTCAAGAAGTCATTTGTTCGGCACTTCAAAGGGGCATGCGTCCCAAAGAAAATGATTGGAGAATTGAGACTGATGAAGCAGGGGGATGATGAGCCCCTGAGGAATTTTATTGAAAGGTACCACAATTTGGTGCTCGAGGTCGGAGCGTACGAGTCATTCGAAGCGCTAGAAAGTCTCAAGGGAGGTCTGAAGGTCGGGAAGTTATGGACTCACCTGAGGATTCAAGACGTATCGGATTATGCCACTGCCTTGGAGTTGGCCAGGAAGTTTATCTTAATAGAGGAGGAGAAAAAGATTGCCCGTGGAATAGACACCCGAAAGACTAAGATACTCAGGTCAGAAAATCAGTGGGATTCAATCAGAAATTTGAGGAGACCAATCCCGGAGCAGAAGAAACTCAGACTGACACCTCCGAGTAGTCATGCTCAAGAGATAAAGTCATATGTCCAAGTCAACCGTGTCGCGGGGAGGACATTATACACCCCCCTGAACAAACCTATGGCCCAGATAGTTCGGGAAATCCAGAATAAAGGTCTGTTGGCCGAGCCTAATTTGAAGAGGTTCCCTATTGAGGAGGGAAATAGTAGGGCTTACTGTATCTACCATAACATAAAGGGACATACCACGAATGGGTGCAGAGACCTGCGTGAGCAGGTGGAAGACTTGGTGAAAGAAGGCTATCTCAGTGAGTACATAGACCATTCGGTTTTTGAGGACGACCAAGTTGATAGCGAAAGTCATCCGGTCGGATGCGTGGAATGCTGAGATGCAGAGAGGACGTATTAAGAAGAGCCTTACTTGTAGTGACCCTTGTAGAGTTGCAAGAAAGACAACAGATCCCAAAAATGTGAGTAAAACTTCTTGTGTCTTAGGCTGACATTTATTTATGCTTGTTTGTTGTGGCCCACACAATGATTTTGATATTTGTTTTACGGCTCGGGTCTGCTCTTGCTTTGTACCGCCGAGTCCGTTTTGTTGATATTTGTTTTACGGCTCGGGTCTGCTCTTGTACCGACGAGTCCGTCTTGTTGATGTTTCTTTCCGGCTCGGGTCTGCTGCTCTGTACCGCCGAGACCGATGTTTCTTTCCGGCTCGGGTCTGCTCTTGTACCGCCGAGACCGATGTTTATTTCCGGCTCGGGTCTGCTCTTGTACCGCCGAGACCGATGTTTCTTTCCGGCTCGGGTCTGCTTTTGTACCGCCGAGACCGATGTTTCTTTCCGGCTCGGGTCTGCTCTTGTACCGCCGAGACCCATGTTTCTTTCCGGCTCGGGTCTGCTCTTGTACCGCCGAGACCGATGTTTATTTCCGGCTCGGGTCTGCTCTTGTACCGCCGAGACCGATGTTTATTTCCATCTCGGGTATGCTCTTGTACCGCCGAGACCAATGTTTCTTTCCAGCTCAGGTCTGCTATTGTACCGCCGAGATCGATGTTTGTTTCGGCTCGGGGCTGGATTTCATTCCGCCGAGGCCACTTGTTTATTCGGCTCGGGGCTGGATTTCGTTCCGCCGAGGCCGCTTGGTTATTCGGCTCGGGGCTGGATTTCGTTCCGCCGAGGCCGCTTGGTTATTCGGCTCGGGGCTGGATTTTATTCCGTCGAGGCCTTATGGTTTATTCAGCTCGGGGTCGGGTTACATCCCACCAAGTCGGCTTTTTTGGACTGGGGATGTAACATTCCCCCAGAACCAAGTCTTTTTTTCAGCTCGGGGTCGGGTTACGTCCCACCGAGTCGGCTCTATGGTCTGGGGAGGTGACATTCCCCCAGAGCCAAATGTTCTTTCACTCGGGGTCGGGTTACGTCCCACCGAGTCGGCTCTATTGGTCTGGGGAGGTGACATTCCCCCAGAGCCAAATGTTCTTTTAGCTCGGGGTAGGGTTACGTCCCACCGAGTCGGTTTCTTTGGACTGGGGATGTAACATTCCCCCAGTGCCAAGTCTTTCTTTTAGCTCGGGGTCGGGTTACGTCCCACCGAGTCGGTTTCTTTGGACTGGGGATGTAACATTCCCCCAGTGCCAAGTCTTTCTTTTAGCTCGGGGTCGGGTTACGTCCCACCGAGTCGGCCTATATTGGTCTGGGGAGGTGACATTCCCTAGAGCCAAATATTTTTCTCAGCTCGGGGTCGGGTTACGTCCCACCGAGTCGATCGTCAACAGCATAAGGGCAAAGCATTTTCTCCATGGGTAAATATCGAGATCCTCGTTGACTGAGCACATGAAGGTGGCAGGAAAGACCAGATTTGCAGCCAAGACATTTTTCTCTGTTGTTCCTGGAGTGACCACCAACGGATTCATCGGCACACCATCTTTTTTATAGTTCCCGGCATCAACTCGCAAACTCGTTGTTACCGAGAACTATGGGATAGATGTTGATGGTGTTTTTAAGCACTATGATATTTAAGCAGCACGGGATGGGTAAAAGGGGTAATTCCCTTCTTAGGCGAGATCGTTAAAACCGACCCGACCATAACATGTAGAGACCGACCACTTTGGTTCGGATGACCGGGCATTATCAGATCGACAACAACATTCTCAGTTCAAATGGCTATCATAACCGACCACATGAAGACCGAGCACATGACGAGGCGTGCTCAGGAAGATAAAGCATCCTATTCTTGCAGAAATGGATAAGTTGTCCTACTTTAATGGGGTAAAGTAATAAGTTAATATCCTAATAGGATAAAGGAAGTAAATGTAGTTTTGATTAGGAACCCTTATGGGAAAAGGGGATAGTTTTGACTAGGAATCCTGATAGGAAAAGGAGACCATCTCCAATTGGGAATTCTTGTATAAATAGGAATCTAATTTCTTCACCATTATAAATAGGAGGGTAGAGTGAGTGTAGAATGACAAGTTGAAGGCATCAAAAATCAGTAATAAGAATCATCAGGATCAGACCTGTAAACAGTACACAGATCAGAGAATTGTGTCTGAGTAATAAAAGTAGCATCCTGTTTCTCTGCCCGTGGACGTAGGTCGGACCAAGATCCACCGAACCACGTTAAATCTCCTGTTCGATTGGTGTGTTTATCTGTCTCTCGCTAAATTTGCTTTTGGTCCCCCATAACCAAACAAATTCACTATTGAAGGAGGATTACCTTGGAGGTGATATTCCCATATTACCCTGAGACCAAAATCGGCCGTCAACAAAGCGTGAGAATGAGACTTTAACTCACTAATTTATGGAGTGTAATGAGCTTATCTATCAAAAGTCAATCTTTATATCTATCAAAAGTCAATCATTATTCTAAAGCCCGCTCTAATTTCCGCACATCAATTAATATAGAGTCCAACATACTTTATTAGATCTGAAAAATTAGGCTTCACAGTTTTTATTACAAAACCAATTATCTTAGCGTTTTATTAAAACCTATATCACAATTAATAACATCCCATAATAATATTAGAATAAAATATTCTAATAATTTTCCCTTGATGTGATAATTAGATTTAAGTCTTATAATTTCTCATCTAAATGATGAACAGGTTTTAATAATATATCAGTTATGATTTGGTGGCAATCTAGTTCCCTTCACATAAAACCCATCTATGTGAATCAAACACAAGTTTCTTATTTTAACTCAAGAATTTTTAAAATTGAACTAGTCGGCATACACACATATTGAAGCATGTTGAAATTATAATTATTTTCCTATTATTACATTATAAATCTACTAAAAGCGCATTGGAAGTTGGTTGAAATCCACCTCGATATATCGTAGTTAAGACAAGCCTGAAATCCACTCATATACCACATGTCACTACAAAAGAATCAACAACAAATTACTGACCAAAATTTTTATCAATAAATATTAAATTACTTCCATAATTATCGACATAAAAAATTATATCGATAAACGACTAGTGAATTAAATATTTGTAAACGAATTTCCTTTCCGTCAGGAAATTTATTGAAATACTATCGTTAGACTTGTTGTCCGTAATTTGTCGACATTTTAGCGATTGATAAAAATCCGTCAGTAAATTAAATAAAAAAAATAAATTTATAAGGGCCCACCATTCCCCCCCCCCCCCCCCCCCCCCACCATTCCCCCACCCCCCCCCCCCCCCCCCCTCCCCTCCCCTCTTTTTTTGATCACCGAGGTATATATACTAGTTTATGCGCACCACGATCAATCTCCAAGATTTATGTCCCGTGTCCTTACCAATTGTTGGTGAAGAAAATCGCCGTAGGACGAACGAGTCAATGAGGGGCGAATAGAAAGGACGTGTCAAAGGACGAAAAGCAATTTGGACGACCAAAAGAAAAACAGACGAAGAATGACGAAGAGAAAAGCGATCAGGACGATTATTGAGCGAACAGACACGTTGCAGTTAACCCCACGATCTAGCAGTTAAATAGCAGCTCCCCACATTCTGGCAGTTATCACACACAACTCAACAGTTGAATGCATGATTCAACGGTTACGTGCAAGGATGAAACGTGGGAAAGGAAGCAAAACCGCTCAAACGGTTGACAAAGCTCTCCATTATAAAAGGCCCAAGGGTTTTGAAGAAGAAAAAAAGAACAAAATGAAGACTCATTATGAGCATTTTTATTTTTATTTCGTAGCTTTGTAACCCATAGATTGTAATTTGTGTGCTTGTGCCCGTTGGAGGCTTATTCACTGAATCAAACACCCCTTGCTGGGACTCTGTCTCAGGAGGTTTGAACCTTACACGCTCATTGATGAAAAATTGTGCAAACAGTTTTTGGCGACCACAGTGGGAGAATTGGTGTAAGAAGTGGAGATGCCTCCGAAAAGAAACACTTAGACTGGCTCGAGTACGGAGGAAGGGGGACTGGAGCAAACCAACCGGCCCCACGTTCCAGCTGTAGTAGGCCATTTCGAGGGTTTAGCAGAAGCAAGCCGATATGACACTATGCGAGAATTCAACCCCAACGCGATTCGCGCCCTGTTCGGTGATTTCACCCAGGATGTTGTCGAACAGGTTAGGCTTCAAAACGCTCACATCATAGATAAGTTCACTTCGGCTAGTAATTTGCATTACAAAAATATAGCCAAACAACTGAGCTCATTGAATAAGTTGATGGCCAAATGTGTTAACGGGGGGACAGCCCTACAATGGACTACACCTCCTCATACACCAAGCAGTAAGGAGGCTGGTCCAAGCAATGGTCCTCTACAAGGGGTTACTGCCCCTACGATACCCCGAGGGGGAATAAGTCCTGGAGGCAATGGCCCACACTTAGGGCCAAACATAGTACAACATGAAGTAGTGTTGCCCCAAGGTTCACAAGAGCAATGTCACGACTATGTCCCATTTGTGAGGGACCACAACCACCACCTGTAGCAATGCCATTCAATGACAATGATATGTTTAGAGAAGAGATGACTGTAGACAACAGAAATCCGCGACGCTGTTCTAGGCTCGCGGCCTAGATGGGAGTACAGAATAGCCCGCGGGGGAACTAAACCGGAGAAATAACATGGAGTCGCCACCCGGTGTGAACCGGGAAAATGATTTAAGGCCGCACTCACCCCTTGCAATGGAAGACCTCCAACCGTTGGGTTCAGAATGGTCCCTTACTTATGCCACTTGTAATGAAATGATTTGTGCAATAATTTATCCGAATCTACGCAACATGCTCAAGAACAACCTATATCTAGTTCATGTTCATAAAGATAAATCATATGTCTAAGTTTGCATGCTTGGAAAGTAAGTCCTCATAACACACGACAACACACAGCAATCTCATGAACATAGTTCAATTATATAATGCGAAAAGCAAACAACAACATAAACCTAATGCAAATTCCAAACGCAAAACAAATAACTACTCATGCTTAAAAATAAACAACAAATCATACTAAAAAATAAATAACATACTAGACTAAATCATGCTTAAAAAAATAAATAACATACTAGACTAAATCATGCTCGCATACATGTTTGGATGAAACGAAATACGTGTGTCTCTTAAGTAGTACGTGGCATTGTATCCCGAGTGCAAACAACACTACCGTCCATTCGGATTGGGCAACGAAATTTACGTCCGGGTTTCCATCCGATATACCACAAAAGAGAACACACATTCCGTTCACCTGGAATTCACATCATGCATCAACAAACGACTCTCATGCTATAATATATTAAAATAAATAAAAAAACGAAGAATAATAAATAAAGAAGGTGCACTCAGGTCTAACCTCTTTTTTCGTCTCTCGAAAGTGCGTTACACGGCCGTCGGAAGGGTTGATATTCGCAACTTTCCTGGTTCACTAATCCAACGTTTTTCCTCGCTGTTTTGCTGTTTGGGCTGCTATTTTCACTCCGTTTCGCTACTATTTGTGTTGTATTTTATTTTCACTGTTTTTTGGTAATTAGGGGACTGTTTTGGGCAGTTTTCATTGCAGTTTTGGGGCTGTTTGGGGAGGCTTGTGGTGTGAAATATGGGCTGCTTTGGAGCTGTTATTTGCGTGAAGCAGTGGGCTGGTTGAAGGAGGTGTTTATGCGTTGAATTGAAGGAGTCAGGTGCGTGAATTTGAGGCTGCTGAGTGGGGCCAGGTGCGTGAATTGGAGGGGCTGAGTGGAGGCAGTGAGTGGCTTGCTGCGTGAACGTGTGGAGCGATCTTTGGGGGGGGGGGTTGTATATATACTATTGGTGCGTGAAGAATGTGAAGGCTGGTGAGGGCTATGAAGGGGCTGCTATGTGCATTGGTCAGAGGGGTGTATTATGCGGCTGTGCAAGGCAGTAGGGATGGTGCGGCAATGGAGATCTTTGTTTGTGCTTTGGGCGTTAATAGGTTAGGTTGTTTCTTGTGAGAATATTGTGTGTATGAGCTAGGGGTTGCAAGGTTGAGTTAAGGGTTCTTTTTATAGGCAAATGGACGGGGGCTATCCTTGTTTGAGAAGGAGAAGGATTTGTGTATTAAAGGGAATATCTTTTAAGTTAGTATGTGATAAGGAAATCTTTTAATTAGGGAAGTGATTTGATTTAATTTGATTTATTCTTTTTTAGTTAGGGATACAATTTGATTTGTATCTTTTAATTAGGGAAGTGATTTGATTTGATTTGATTTAATTTGATTTATTCTTTTTTAGTTAGGGATATGATTTGGTTTATTTAGGAAATGGATCCATGGGATTTCTTTAATTTAGGAAGTGGATTTGGCTTGATATATGCATGTGTTAAATGAGATTTTTGTTATTTAGGGTGGCTATGGGCGTGTGACTTAGGGTTCATTGGGCGTGTGGGCTTGTTCCATTTAGTGGGCTTGGTGTGTGTCTTAGTGGTGTTTGGGCTAAAGATGTGCTTTGAAACGGAGGTCCAACAAGCGAACCCGAAGCTAATCCAGCGAGTTAAATCCAACTATGTGTCAATTCTTGACTAATCCTTTCCGACGTCCGCTTCCCGTGGTTTTCAAAATTAAAGAGGTATTGTCTCCATAAGAGACTCATCATCGGAACTTATATGCAAAAATACAGTGCCTACAGTCGCCCCCACTTTGATGGGACTTGTGCAGTGTGTGACAATGACAATCCTATCAAAGTTATGCAATGTATTTTCACTTACCTGGCTCGCCAGCTGCCACTTGGATTTCCGGTTGTTCTGAACTGAATTGATGATGTGCCATTCCTGGCGTGCTAAACCTGGTACCTAGGGTGTCACGGTAGTCCACAATAGTCCACACTAGTCCACAATACTTCACGGTAGTCCACAATACTCCACGATAGTCCACGGTAGTCCACATAGTCCACGGTAGTCCATGGTAGTCCACAATACTCCATGATAGTCCATGGTATTCCACATAGTCCACAATACTCCACGGTAGTCCACGGTAGTCCACAATACTCCGCGATAGTCCACGGTAGTCCACATAGTCCACACAGTCTATGATAACCCACGGTAATCCACAATACTTCACAGTAGTCCACGGTAGTCCACAATACTCCACGATAGTCCACGGTAGTCCACATAGTCCACAATATTCCACGATAGTCCACGGTAGTCCACATAGTCCACGGTACTCCACGGTAGTCCACAATACTCCACGATAGTCCACGGTAGTCCAAATAGTCCACAATACTCCACGATAGTCCACGGTAGTCCACATAGTCCACAATACTCCACGGTAGTCCACAATACTCCACGATAGTCCACAGTAGTCCACATAGTCCACAATACTCCACGGTAGTCAACGGTAGTCCACAATACTCCATGATAGTCCACGGTAGTCCATAATACTCCACGATAGTCCACGGTAGTCCACAATACTCTACGGTAGTCCACATAGTCCACAATACTCCACGGTAGTCCATAATACTCCACGATACTCCACATAGTCCACAATACTCCACGGTAGTCCACAATACTCCATGACAGTCAACGGTAGTCTCCATAGTCCATAATACTCCACGGTAGTCCTCAATAGTCCACGATAGTCCACATGCCGTACCTAGCGTGCTAAACCCCGTACCTAGTGTGTCGCGGTTGCATCTCCATACCCGGAGTGTCGCAGTGATATCTCCATACCCGGAGTGCCATACCTGGCAAGCTAAACCCCATACCTGTGGTGTTGCGGTTGCGTCTCCATACCTAGAGTGTCGTAGTGATATCTCCATACCCGGAGTGCCGTACCTGGCAAGCTAAACCTCATACCCGAGGTGTCGCGGTTGCGCCTCCATACCTAGAGTGTCGCAGTGATATCTTCATACCCGGAGTGCCGTACCTGGCAAGCTAAAACCCATACCCGAGGTGTTGCGGTTGCGCTTCCATACCTAGAGTGCCATACCCGGCAAAACTGAAACTGATGTCTCCATACCCGGAGTGTCATACCCGGCAAAACTAATACTGATGTTTGATGTGGGCCTCGCCCCCAGAGTGCCATACCCGGCCAGACTGATACTGATAATGATGTGGGCCTCGCCCCCAGAGTGCCATACCCGGCAAGACTGCTACTGATGCTGATGTGGGCCTCGCCCCCAGAGTGCCATACCTGGCAATACTGATACTGATAATGTGATGGTTCGTTCTCGAACCATACTGTGAGGTGGTCCATTCCCGAACCATTACTGTGTGAGGTGGTTCATTCTCGAACCGTTACTGTGAGATGGTTCATTCCCGAACTATTACTGTGATGTGGTTCATTCCCGAACCATGCTCCATTCTCGGAGTGCCATTTTCGACTTGTTCATTCTCGAACTATGCTTCATTCTCGGAGTGCCATTCCTGGCTTTTTCATTCTCGAACTGTGCTCCATTCTCGGAGTGTCATTCCTGGCTTGTTCATTCTCAAACTGTGCTGATGATGCAGTGGGCCCTCGACCCAAGGACGCATCCCGGAACTGCAACCGACAACGGGGGCTTCTAGACCCTGAGACGCATCCCAATACCGTTGACAATGTGGGCCTCGCCCTCAAACTAATGATGTAGTGGGTCCTCGACCTTGGGACGCATCCCGAAACTACAACTGATGATGCAGTGGGCCCTCGACCTTGGGACGCATCCCGGAACTACAACCGATAACGGGGGCCCTTGACCTTGGGACGCATCCCAATACCGCTGAAAATGTAAGCCTCGTCCTCAAACTGATGATGTAGTGGGTCCTCGAACCTGAACTGGTACTGATGTGGGCCTCGACCCGAATTGATACTGATATGGGCCTCGCCCCCAGACTGATACTGATGTGGGCCTCACCCCCAGACTGATACTGATGTGGGCCTCGCCCCCAGACTGATATTGATGTGGGCCTCGCCCCAAACTGATACTGACGTGGGCCTCGCCCCAAACTGATGTGGGCCTCGCCCCCAGACTGATGTGGGCCTCGCCCCCAAGTTGATACTGATGTTGGTGTGGGCCTAAACCCTGGGACTCATCCCCAAAACTGATACTAACGTGGGCCTCAACCCTGGGACTCATCCCCAAAACTGATACTGATGATGCAGGTTTCAACCTTGGGACTCATCCCCAAAACTGATGCTGATGTGGGCCTCGGCCTTGGGACTCATCCCAAAACTGATGCTGATGTGGGCTGCGGCCCCAGACTGATACTGATGCGGGCCTCGCCCCCAGACTGATACTGATGCGGGCCTCGCTCCCAGAATGATATGGGCCTCACCCCCAAGTTGATACTGATGTTGGTGTGGGCCTCAACCCTGAGACTCATCCCCAAAACTGATACTAACGTGGGCCTCGACCCTGGGACTCATCCCCAAAACTGATACTGATGATGCGGGCTTCAACTTTGGGACTCATCCCCAAAACTGATGCTGATGTAGGCCTCGGCCTTGGGACTCATCCCAAAACTGATGCTGATGTGGGCCTCGGCCCCAGACTGATACTGATGCGGGCCTCACCCCCAGACTGATACTGATGCGGGCCTCACCCCCAAACTGATGCTGATGTGGGCCTCGACTCTCGGACTCATCCCTAAAACTGCTGATGTGGGCCTCGACCCTGGGATCCATTCTCGAAGCTACTGGTAAGGTGGGCCTCAGCCCTGGGATTCATTCCAAAACTCTGGCAATATGGGCCTCGACCCTAGGATTTATTCCCGGATTCATTCCAAAACTCAGACGATGTGGGCCTCGACCCTGGGATTCATTCTCGGATTCATTCAAAAACTCTGACGATATAGGCATCGACCATAGGATTCATTCCCGAATTCATTCCAAAACTCTGCTGATGTGGGCCTCGACCCTGGGATTCATTCCCGAAACTGATAATGCTATGTTGTTTTTTCTGGTTGGCTTGCATTTGCCGCTTTCTCATTTTCTTTAAAACCTGTGAACAAAAACAAGACAAAGAGTGCGTGTATATGACGTGTATGCATGCATGCATGAATGTGTTTCCTATTCCGATGGATTAGGTCTTCCTTATACTCCTCGGTGCTTCTTGCCTACAAAAATCTTTAGTCGCTCCCTAGGCATGTTTTCTGTTTCCTTCTGCCAGTTCTTTCTGGTGATTGTTCAGTCCTCTTCTGTCTCACGGCTCGAGTTCTCAGTACATCCTTTATTCGCGGGGTGGTAGACTGGCCGCACCCATACTTGGTTCAGCTTTCTGCTCTTCGTCGCTTGCACTCGGCCAAGGTAGATCATGTGATGTGACGTTTCCATACCAACATACTATACTTCCTCTTACGAAATAATCCCAATAGTTATACATATTGTTGCCCTCAAAGAATGCCCAGTATTGAAACCAGAGAACCTTCAAAAGATTCAATGCAACTCAAATCCATGTCTTTGAATAAATGATCTAAGCCAGACTCAAAGTGTGTGTGTGCAAAGGTTCCTTTGCAGATTCATCCCCAGGTAAGCCAACTTAATGATTTCGTCAAAAAAAAACTGGGATCGATGGGTCAAATCAACCTAGACGTCTCAATTATGCCTGCAGTTGCTTTTATGTGCTCAATGTGGTATGGTTTTCTTTCTCTTTTGTCTTTTTTTTTTTCTTTCGTTTCGAACTTCTTTTTTTTTTCTTTCTTTTTTTTAGCACACCTACCCTTTAAGGTAGCATTTCTCCTCATGGTGGTCCTAATACTCGCCCATGGGTAGCTTCACGCTTATCGGTTATATGTGGTTCGATTCTTTTCTTTAGAGACTTTTCTTTCATTTTCAACCATACCATACATCATAACATAAGTAAATCAAGATAGACATCTAAGCAAACGGTCATTCACCGACCTACAATTTCTTCAACTAGTCACCTTGCCAACAACTCAGGTTTTCACCGCTAAGAACCTATAGTGAAGTGCTTACGAGTCTAACATAGATCAATCACTCAAAGTATCAGATAAAAGCACATCAACAGTTTATCGTTTCTAAGATTTCACCCTAAAGCAATCAATTTCATCATCGGACTTATGCCTAACTATTAAGGACTTAAAAAAAATCTTTTTTTTTCTTTTTTTCTTTCTTTTTTTTTTTTTTTTTTTTTGCTTTTGGGCCCACCATGGTCTTTCTATCCTTTTCGTACAGTTTTCTGTTCCTCGGTTTCCTTTTCCCGATATCCATGTTTGCTAAACTCTTTTTGACAAATCTTTTTTCTTTTCTAACCCAACGGATATCTATGATGGCTTTTAAGACACAGAAGGTTAACATGATGCATGTATGCATGAGATGCATGAGATGTGTGCGATGTAAGAGATATAATATGCATGTGGTTATCAAAAGTATAAAGGGGAAACTTCTATAGGATATACAACTATGGTTCACATGCGGGTTTTTGGGAGTGTAGCCAAAGGCTCTCGCTGACGAAGGATTGCCCACAACTAGGACTCCCCACTCAAGGGTTCGAGCGACCAAGTGAGCGCACATTTTTTATACCTTAAGGTACGTGCCAACGAGTTATGGTGTGTGACTGACTGCCAAATGGATTTCCTATTGTAGATTCCCCAGAGGGAGGGTGGAGCGAACTCTCTTAAATACCCAAGCCTCTTAGGCTCTTATCGCCTTGGTGACAGGAATAAACAACGAGTCCTCCAAATTAGTCCATCACAGTAGGCTACGAGTAGATGATTATCTAGGTGCCTTCACTGCTTCTCCTTATAGAAAGGGAGTGAATGAAGGAAGACACCAAACCATTACCTAGCCTTAAAAAAGTGCCCTTGATTAAACCCCTTTCAACCCACGGTAAACAGGGTTAACTAAAGCATAAATCACAACCATTACAAGACATTATTTCGGGGCCAATTCTCTATCCCCAGTGGAGTCGCCAGATTGTAGACAACAGAAATCGGCGACGCTGTTCTAGGCGGGAGTACGGAATAGCCCGCGGGGGAACTAAACCGGAGAAATAACATGGAGTCGCCGCCCGATGTGAACTGGGAAAATGATTTAAGGCCGCACTCACCCCTCACAAGGGAAGACCTCAAACCGTTGGGTTCAGAATGGTCTCTTACTTATGCCACTTGTAATGAAATGATTTATGCAATAATTTAACCGAATCTACGCAACATGCTCAAGAAAAACCTATATCTAGTTCATTTCATAAAGATAAATCCTATGTCTAAGTTTGCATGCTTGGAAAGTAAGTCCTCATAACACACGACAACACACGACAATCTCATGAACATATTTCAATTATATAATGCGAAAAGCAAACAACAACATAAACCTAATGCAAATTCAAAACGCAAAACAAATAACTACTCATGCTTAAAAATAACAACTAAATCATGATAAAAAATAAATAACATACTAGACTAAATCATGCTTAAGAAAATAAATAACATACTAGACTAAATCATGCTCGCATACATGTTTAGATGAAACGAAATACGTGTGTCTCTTAAGTAGTACGTGGCATTGTATCCCGAGTGCAAACTGCACTACCGTCCATTCGGATTCGGCTACGGAATTTACGTCCGGGTTTCCATCCGATATACCACAAAAGAGAACACGCATTTCGTTCACCCGGAATTCACATCATGCATCAACAAACGACTCTCATGCTATAATATATTAAAATAAATAAAAAAACGAAGAATAATAAATAAAGAAGATGCCCTCAGGTCTAACCTCTTTTGTCGTCTCTCGAAAGCGCATTACACGGCCATCGGAAGGGTTGATATTCCGCAACTTTCCTGGTTCACTAATCCAACATTTTTCCTCGCTGTTTCGCTATTTGGGTTGCTATTTTCACTCCGTTTCGCTACTGTTTGTGTTGTATTTTCTGGTCACTATTTTTTGGTAATTATGGGACTGTTTAAGGCAGTTTTCGGTGCAATTTTGGGGCTGTTTGGGGAGGCTTGTGGCGTGAAATATAGGCTACTGTGGAGCTGTTATTTGCGTGAAGCAGTGGGCTGGTTGAAGGAGGTGTTTATGCGTTGAATTGAAGGAGTCAGGTGCGTGAATTTGAGGCTGCTAAGTGGGGCCAGGTGCGTGAATTGGAGGGGCTGAGTGGAGGCAATGAGTGGCTTGCTGCGTGAACGTGTGGAGGGATCTTTGGGGGGGGGGTTGTACGTATGCTATTGGTGCGTGAAGAATGTGAAGGCTGTTGAGGGATTTGAAGGGGCTGCTATGTGCGGTGGTCAGAGGGGTGTATTATGCGGCTGTACAAGGCAGTAGGGATGGTACGCAATGGAGATCTTTGTTTGTGCTTTAAGCTTTAATAGGTTAGGTTGTTTCATGTGAGAATATTGTGTGTATGAGCTAGGTTTGTAAGGTTGAGTTAAGGGTTCTTTTTATAGGCAAAGGGATGAGGGCTATCCTTGTTTGAGAAGGAGAATGATTTGTGCATTAAGGGAATATCTTTTAAGTTAGTATGTGATAAGGAAATCTTTTAATTAGGGAAGTGATTTGATTTATTCTTTTTTAGTTAGGGATAAGATTTGATTTGTATCTTTTAATTAGGGAAGTGATTTGATTTGATTTGATTTAATTTGATTTATTCTTTTTTAGTTAGGGATATGATTTGGTTTATTTAGTCAAGGGATCCATGGGATTTCTTTTATTTAGGAAGTGGATTTTGCTTGATTTATGCATGTGTTAAATGTGATTTTTGTTATTTAGGGTGGCTATGGCGTGTGACTTAGGGTTCATTGGGCGTGTGGGCTTGGTCCATTTAGTGGGCATAGTGTGTGTCTTAGTGGTGTTTGGGCTAAAGATGTGCTTTGAAACGGAGGTCCAACAAGCGAACCCGAAGCTAATCCAGCAAGTTAAATCCAAAAATATGTCAATTCTTGACTATTCATTTCCGACCTCCGTTTCCCGCGATTTTCACAATTAAAGAGGTAGTGTCTCCATAAGAGACTCATCATCGGGACTTATATGCAAAAATGCAGTGCCTACAATGACTGAGATTCTTCAGAATCAATTCGGTTTAGGAGTGAGGCCGATTCGGTCGAGATATCAAAAGTCGTATCCAGATTGGATTGATGTAGCGTATCCATGGCCTATGAACTACAAAATACCATAATTTTCTCTATTTACAGGGTCTGGGGAATTTTCTACAATAGAACACATATGGCGATTTACTCTTCAGTGTGGGGAGACGAATGATTTCCATATGTTGAGATTATTTCATGAATCGTTGTCAGGGGTAGCTTTTTCCTGGTATGTTAGCCTGTCGCCCAATTCAGTGGAAAATTGGCACCAAATGGAACAGCTGTTCCATGCACAATTCTATAAGGCCGAATCTGAAATGGCCTTGGCCGACTTGGCAAATTTGAGGCAGCTGCCAGGAGAATGGGCTGAAATGTTCTTACAAAGGTTCAAAGCGGCTCGAGGCTGATGCTACGTGCCTTTACCAGAAAAGGAGTTTGTGAGAATCGCTCAAAGCTGTCTTAATTTCAATCTAAAAAAGTAATTTCAAGATCGAGAATTCTGGGACCTCCCCTAACTCACCACTAGTGTGCAGCGATATGAACGGTTATTGATGGAGGAAGAAAAAATGAAGAATTCTAGCAAGGGAACCTATTACATGAATACTAACTATGAAATATGCGAAGTGGACATCGAATCGGCTGACTTATGTTTGGCCGAATTAGTCAAAGGGAAGCCATACGTCTGCAAGATGTGGGCTGAACCCCAGGCCAAAGTAGAGTGACAAAAAGAGTATGAATTTCTCTTTTGACATCTCGAAAGTCGATGCCATATTCTATCAATTATATAAAGATAAGCAAATTAGGTTGAGTGACCACCATAAATTGCCAAGCCCCGAACAAATCGGTGATAAAAAGTACTGTAAGTGGCATAATACATGGTCTCATTCAACTAACAATTACCTTGTCTTTGAGAATTTTTTGCAGGACGCCATAGAATCTGGAGGAATAACATTCGAGAAAAAGATGGCAGTGGATGACAACCCCTTTCCAAAGCCGTTAGAGTTGAATATGATCAACTCTGACCTTACCAAAATGAATCTGCCAAAAGTCAAGCTGGTTCTAGATGAGAATCAGGACGGTCATCGTCCAAGTGCTCTTGAAAGGATCGAAGCGTCCCAATAAATAAGGGTTCCGTAAAATTTATGTGCACGTTGCCAAAACAATATATAGTGGATGAAAGAACTGGAAGATACCTATGAGAGGCAATTGAAGAAGGAGCCAGTAGCATGGCAACCAAGAACCTTCGCACCAAGGTTTTATTGAGAACATTCAAACTTCGTCCAAAATATAAGGACGTTTAGGCCGAAAATTCATCGGCTCAACGTATGGCATTCGTACCATCGGCCATATTCATACCACCGGCCAGGGAAGAACTATCCTTCTGTGGATGAAATGACAAGGACACAATTGAGACGAAACCAAAGAAATTATGGCCGTATGATACGCCAACAAGGTGAAACGAAAGTTACCACTGACCATTGTCTTCCAATCAAAACCTATGCGAGGAAAAAAGCTAGATGCGAGCGTTAAGGATAGTGGTGGCAGAGAAGAGAACGATACGAGCTGTAAAGAGAGTACCAAATTCGACCGATAAAAACGGGATGAGATAGATGACGAAGAACCCCTCATTGTTATTCATTTTGGCAGCATGCCTCCGGTTGTGGCTAATACCTGTTGTCCGAAAAGATCAAAGGGGGCACTAATGAGACCTGTGAGAGTAGTGAAGATGTCTACGACGGCGACGAGACAAAATTCGCAAAACTCGTGATAAATGACAGAGAGGCCTCGGACGAGGAACTGACCGATATAGAGGAAGAAATAGATATCAAAACCGAAGCATGAAAAATGGGGACAACATAAAATCGACTTCTCAGAGAGTTATAAGAAGTCGGAAATCCTGCAGTAGGAACATTAGGAGAGGACTTGGGGTGATCTCCATACCTCGTGCTATACGGAGGTGAAAAATAAAATGGGTCGTGACCAGAGTAGAAAAACAGAGGATGTTCACCAGTAATGCCTCCCGTGATATGCCGATCACATTGCCAGCTTCTGGATGGAACGAGGAGGAGGAGCCCCCTCAAGTAAACACAAGTGGTGGTCAAACGATGGAAATATGAATGTCAGAGAAGGTGACATTTCCAAAACCACCACGACAAATGAAAAAACATCTCCGACCATTTTATTTGAAAGCAAAGGCAAACTGAATACCCATCTCTAAGGTGTTAATCGACAATGGAGCGGCCATCAACTCCATCCCAGTTAGGATGCTGGGATGATTAGTAAATTCGGAAGACAATCTCATCCCTACGGAAGTGGTGCTTATAAGTTTCAATGGAGGGGCAACGATAGCCAAATGAGTTGTCCCACTAGACTTATAGGTGGGAAGCCCTACTAAGACAATAGTATTTTTCGTTATAGACAGACCAACCACGTATAACATGCTCTTGGGATGAGATTGGATCCACGGCATCCGATGCATTCCTTCATCCATTCATCAATGTCTGGTTTTTTCGAATCAGAAAGATGAAGTAGAAGTAGTACACGCCGATAATAGGCCCTTCGCAGTAGAGACAAATTCGATAGAGACAAATTCGATAGAATATTTCATGTATGAAGGAAATTATGGGCCAGCTAGAGTACCGAATGAAGCAGGGGATTCGGCCATAGTGGCCAAAAATGATAAGTCGTACACCGCAGATCTGTTGAATGACTTGTTCGCACAAACAATGCCAACTATAGTGGCCTTCGGAGGGCTAACGCATGGCCATGAAACCAAAAATTCAAATGAAGAAGAGCGAACAGAGTAAAAAATAAGTCGTGCTTGCGGCCACTAGGGCCAGCTTAATGGCCTATTTAACGGAACAAGAAGTTGAAGATGATGCTCAAGCCGCGATTTCGGCCTTGAGGGAGAAATTATTAACACATCAGATGGAAGATAGAATAAGAGAGGCATGCGGAGTGGATTGTTTGATGGAAGGAAGTGACAGGAACGAACGACAAGATGAGGAAAAAGAATATGCTCAGAATGGGTGACATAAGGCAAACATTACAAGGATGCAAGACGTTTTAGACGAGGTATCGCTTACATCAGCAAGGAGCTAGAGGCCCAGGTACGCAAGAAACTAATCCATGTTTTACAAAAATATAAAGATTGCTTTGCTTGGGACTACGATGAAATGACTGGTTTAGATAAAAACTTTAGTAGAACATAGGTTGCCAATTATGCCAATTCATAGGTCATATAAGCAACCCCCCGGAGGTTTGCACCCAATGTTATGCCTGATATTAAAAAAAGAAGTCAAGCGCCTCTTGAAGGCGAAATTCATTAGAACGACCAAATATGTAGAATGGTTGTCCAATAACTTCCCCGTCATGAAAAAGAATGGAAAGTTAAGAATATGTATTGATTTTAGGAATTTAAACTTGGCAACACCAAAAGACCAATACCCTATGCCTACGGTAGATTCCTTAGTAGACTCCACAGCAGGATATCAAGTGTATTCTTTTATGGATGGGTACGCAGGATATAACCAAATCTACATTGCCGAAAATGATATCCATAAAACAGCTTTCAGATGCTCAGGGTCTTTAGCATGTTATGAGTGGTTGGTAATGCCATTCGGCCTAAAAAACATCGAGGTAACTTACCATCGGGCCATGAATCTAATTTTCCATGACATGATCAATAATTTTGTAGAGGTTTATGTAGATGACATAGTGGTAACGTCTATGACCGTGGACGAGCATTTTAACCACTTGACAATGGCTTTTGAACGAATGAGGAAATTCAAATTAAAGTTAAATCCTGCCAGATGTGCTTTTGGGGTTTGCGCAGGGAATTTCTTGGGCTTTCTAGTCCACCAGCGGGGGAATTGAGATTGATGCCAATAAATCTCGGGCAATTACTGAAGCCAAACCACCACAGAACAAAAAAAAGTTGCAAAGATTCCCAGAGCAAGTTAATTTCTTAAGAAGGTTCATTTCTAATTGTGCAGGAAAAACTAAAGTTTTCTCGTCCATGCTAAGGCTAAAGGAAAATGACGAATTCGTCTGGACTGAAGAACATCAAAAAGCCTTTGAGAACCTGAAGAATTATTTATCATAGCCGTCGGTGATGGTACCCCCTGTGCCAGGACAGCCAATGAAGCTTTACATATCTGCTCAAGAGCAATCCATAGCTGGAATGATCGCACAGAACGACAATACGGATGTCGAAAGAGCCATTTATTATATCAGCAGACAATTGTTGAAATATGAATGTAATTATTCTCCAATTGAGAAGTTGTGTTTGGCATTGTATTTCACATGTACTAAATTACAAGCCTACCTTAGGCCAACCACTGTGTATTTAATTACAAAAATAAATATAGTAAAGTACATGTTTTCTTGTCCCATTTTGCATCAAAGAGTTGGGTTCTGGTCTCTATCATTATCAGAGTTCGACATACGACATGAACCCTAAAAAACCGTAAAAAATCATACCCTTTGTGGATTCCTTAGTTGATCACCCGTGTTTAAGCACCATTACAGAAATGGGAATGGAAATAGACGAGTGCAGTTTAAAGCCATGGACGATGTATTTCGATGGATCTAGCACATCAAAAAGAGCATGAATGGGAATAGTATTGGTCAGTCCGTTAGGAGAATCATTCCATTTCATTATCAAATTGGGCGAATGTTGCACCAACAACCAAGCCGAATACGAGGATCTAATATTCGGTTTGGAGATACTCCTTAATATGAGAGTGACACATGTGTCCGTTAAGGGGGATTCGCAACTAGTGATCCAACAAGTGACGAGGGCCTTTAAGTGACAGAGTCCGTCAGTCGTGGCACTGTCAGATATAGCCAAAGAGCTGCTAGATCAATTTGACTTCGTAGAGCTGGAGCACGTCCCAAGGGTGAAGAATGAGATGGCCAATGAATTGGCCCAAGTAGCCTCAGGGTATAAACAGACAAGCATAGATGGCATATATAGGAGAGAGGAGGCCAAACCAGCCCTAGAAAGGCGGAAGAACGTAATGGACGTCATGGCCACTGAAATCCAAAATCAAAATGAGGACGATTGGAGAAAAGAGATCAGAGAATTCTTAAACCAACCAGAAAATGGGAAAGACTGGAAGCTAAAACTAAAAGCCTTCAACTATGTAGTATCGGGAGATGTATTATAAAAAAAAGCCAAGATGGTTTGTGATTAAAATGTGTAGGGCCATCAGAATCCAAGACTATTATGGCTGAAATACATGAAGGGGTCTGTGGGGCTCACCAGGCTGGGATAAAGATGAGATGGTTGATTATAAGGAGTGGATATTATTGGCCGAAAATGGGATAATTATGCGTACTGTATGTTAAGGGATGTGTTGTTTGTCAGAAGCATGGGCCCATTCAAATAGCACCAGTGACCGAAATGGTCCATGTTATTAAGCCATGGCCATTTATGGGATGGGCGATCGACTTAATAGGGAAAATATATCCCGCGTCTAGCAAAATACACACTTTCATCATCGTCGCCACAGACTTCTTCACCAAGTGGGTGGAAGGAATTCCGGTAATAGAGATTTCTCAAGACCAAATCATTAAGTTCATAAAAGAGCATATTATCCATCGATTCGGTATCCCTCAGACATTGATGGTGGATCACAGTACCTCTCTGAACGACGAAAAGGTTAAAAGCTTCCTGACCGAATACGGGGTCCAGTTAGTAAACACTACTCCATACTACCCCCAGTCAAATGGTCAGGTAGAGTCATCCAATAAAACCCTCAAAGGGTTGATCCGAAAGATGATAATGGATAATGCCAGACAATGGGACGAATGCTTAAGTCAAGCTCTATGGGCTTATAGAACGCCACCTCGAACAAGTACCTCGATCACACCTTTCCAGATAGTATATGGTCAAAAGGTCGTATTACCGGTCGAAATCAATGTTAAATCTACAAGGGTGGCGTTGCAAAAAGAATTGACAAAGAAAAATTACAGTGAAACGATGATCCAAAATTTATTAGAATTAGATGACGTCAAGTGCGATGTCATCAATCGTTTGGAATCACAGAAGACAAAGATGGCCAACATATATAATTAGAAAGTCGTGGCCAAATTATTTAAAAAATGAGAGTTAGTATGGAAAACTATACTACCACTAGGTGCCAAGAATCCTGCATATGGCAAGTGGTCGCCTAATTGGGAAGGCCCATTCGAGGTAGAAAATATGTTGCCAAACGGGGCCTATCATTTGAAAATTTTGAATGGAGAAATGTATGTCAGAGCGATAAACAGCAAGTACTTGAAAAAGTATGTGCCTTCATTATGGGAACATGAATGTGAGGTTCTCCGAGTAAAAAGTAAGGATGAAGAGAAATAAATAGAAATAAATAAATATTATGATTTCATTAGTATCGGACAACGATGTCCCAAAAATTACAAGTAAAAGGATGAATGTAACGTCCTAATAGTACATGAGTACATAATTATCTACTAGTGGAAGGCCGTTGAAAATCCCCAGGTGAGTGCTTCATGGCCGAGAACATCTCTCTTAACCGATAGGACTCTTTCTGCATTTCTATATCAGCGCCGCCAAATTGCTCAAGCTCTTTTCAAAATCAACTTGGGCCAAGTCTTTATATTCAGCCAGGAAAGCATTCACCTTCGTTAATTCAGAGGCAATGGTTTTTCTCTTGGCCTCTCTTCTCATGCGACTCTCCTTGATGAGACGCTGGATATCTTGTAACTGTCATTCTAAGTACAGCAATAACGACTCTTCAATCATCATTTCGTCCGTAGTTTCCCTTATAGTTTGGCGGAAAGTGTCAAGGGAATCATAGAGTCTTTCTTTTTTGGACTTGGAAGAACGAAGCCCGACCTTTTGACTGTGTATATTTCGATAGTGAAGGATAAGGGCTGTAACCTCATTCTACAGATCTTGAAGGAATAGTCGGTTCTCCACCGATATAGGTAAAACAAGAAGACCCAGCAGTCGCTCTAACTCAGAGGAGATCTTTTCTAGTTTGAGCATATTCTCTGGCATTGCGGCATAACCGATCTCCAGAGTAGTGAGAGAAGCATATTGCCTAATAACCTCCCGAAGAGCTTCCAAGTATGTAATAGCTCGGGCCAAAGATGGAGAGGGCTGAGATAGAGTAGAAGCTAGCCGTTCAAGATCGTACAGAACATCCTGGACCGATTGCAGTAACGGATCGGACCCATGTGTGCAAAAATGGAATTAGCAAACGAATCAAAAGAATGATAAAAGAAAGAAGAAACAAATAAGACTAACAGCTGCGAGACTATGAGTGGAACTGGATGGGTCACCAGTAGTTGCCATAGGGACCTCAAGTGGAAATGCATGTTCTCCTCTATGAGATTGGGGCGGGGAAACAGAAGATGTCGCCCGAAGATGTGAGAATGAAGGAACCGGAGATGACTGCCGTTCAGGAGCAGAAGGTTGGTGCATCGAAGGAACATGAGATGTCACCTGAAGAGGTGAGGACGAAAGATCCAGGGATGACGGCCGTTCAAGAGCGGAAGGTTGTTACATCGAAAGGACATGGGACACTGCCCGTGGAGGTGATGGCTGTTCAGGAGGCCTTTGCACTGCTGGATCAAAACATAAAGAACTCGGCATGCCTGATGGCTGGGCCTCTGTAGAAGAATCAGAATCAGAAGAGTCAGTAATATGAATAACTTTCACCTCTTCATAAATGCGGTGAATTACATCATCTTTATACAATGACCGAGCCTCCTCCAATAACTCCAATTCGGCCAGACTGAACAAGCCGTCTATTTCCCTATAACTTCCCCTAAATCCTGCATTAGCCCATCTACGTATAAAGGGTAGGATCCGCCTTTAATGGAGCCAAAGAGGCTCATTCTCCGGCCGAGGAGGCTCATTATCTGGCCGAAGAGGCTCGTAATCCAGTTCTTGCACAATAGGGACAGAATTGTCCAATCGATAATATTCAAATAAGGGATGGTCCCTTGGGATTTCCTCAAAAAACGGACACAAACGGCCCAATTCTATACTTGACCCCATACCTTGAGTATCAGCTCTGGTCGAATGAGTGGCGTCGGCCACTCCATTCTCTTCTGGTGGGAACTGAATAATTAGAATCGCGGCCGCCTTGCCCTCATCTGATAGAAGTTGGGCAATCGAGATTTCGGTAGTTTCAACCTCCTCCAGTGGATTTTCGACCATGAGAGCTTCAGGCCTCGAAATGTGAACTGATTCAGGCAAGCCGGAAGACGATTCTGTCCTGGACGTCTGAACGAGGAATGAAATCCTCAAAAAAAGGGAAATTTCAGACTGTACCTTAGCCTGACGAAATATAAGGGGCTCGTCTAAGTCGGAGCTATGGATTGACGAAGGTTGTTTCCTTTTAACTTGTTTAGTTTTCTTTGGCCCAGCTTTCTCAATAGATTTCTTGGACCCAGCTGTCTTCGAGGTTTTTTGGGAAAACGGGATGGTGGAAAAAATCAAAGCAGAAGGCAAGGAAAAGAGTCTATCGCGGCCAAACGGCCAAAAATGATCAAAGAGATGATGGAACGATGTGCAAGAAGAGAATGAGGCACAAGAGAACAAAGAAAACAAAGAACGAGCTTCAGACAGACATTGGTCAATGTCTGAGAGTGAAAGAACTTTAAAACGTTCTGACGGGGTAGAATGAGAATGAAATAACGAAAGAGGCCATCCTTGAACAAGGCCGAATTGGCAGGAAGTGAAGTTAGGAGAATACACCTCCACTCCAGCCTTACCGTTGGCTCCCATCAAAATGTCATGAATCAGATCGCGGCTGTATAAAAACTTACGCCATATGCGATTGATCGACTCATCCCCCTCTAATTCGGGAACCTCATGGACAAAATAGGGTTTATCGCCCAATGAGAAAGGAAAGAAAGACGGGACTCTAGAAAGGGTATAAAAATACTCAAAAATAGTACGAGGAAGGAGGGAAGTTGGCCCCAATTGGGCGAACAAGAGGCATGCACAAGGGTATGACCGGGTTGACTCAATAGAACCAAAGACTGGAAAATAGGCTCTAATCCAAAGCTGGACGAGCCAGAGAGGGCCGGAGGTGATCGGCGAAGCCTCAGACCGAAACTGTTTTTGGAGAACGACCAAACCCCGGTAAATAGTGGCCAACAAAAAGGAAGCGAAGTCCAAATGATGGCTATTGGCAAGGTCTGACGAAATAGGGAGATAACCCGCCACAGGTTTCTGACTAGGCGTGCAAATGACATATTTGCAAAGCCAGTAATGAAGGAAAGCAGTACGCTCTAACACCGAGACCGGACCAGGCGACTCAGAGAACGCACGAAAAAAGGCAGAATAAGATGAGAATGACGAAGAGTCCATTGAAGGGGGAGGGAAATGAAAGGTAGTGCAAGTAGAAATGGTTGTGCCCAAATGGGTCAACTCGGTCAAAGCACTTATGTCACGGAGAGTGATAGTGAATGGACCAGAAGGAAAGAGGAAAATGTTGTAATCAGAGGACCAGAAAAACAGTGATGTGGAGAATAGATTTCGGTCAAAAGGGGGTAAGGTCAATGAAAGCTCTATAAGGAAAAGCAAGTCGTTTTGCTCAATAAAGGTGCGAGTGTCTGCATGCAACCTCATGCGTTGAAACCAAGTTTCAAAAGAAGAATCGTGTTTAGACTAGGTACGAATGGGGTTAGATTTGATAAGTGGAGAAATGATCAGAGGTTCTGAAAAGGGAAGGTTAGAAATGGAAGGAAACAGCTGAGTCATGAGAGTTGTAGCAATGGCAGTATCATCAACAAAAATGGGGCCTAGGGAGCACTGGCTGTAGTTTTCATCAAAGGTATGGATGCCAAAGACACCTACAGAAGAATCACCCAATGCAGTTTGGTAATCACTGAAAGTTGAGGTGGCCTTTTTTGAAACGGAAGAAGACAACTCCATTAGCAAGGAAAATTGAAGGTAAGAAGATGGAAAGTTTTGCAGAGAAGTAGAAAGTGAAGTGATGACAGGAAAGAATCAAGCCCTTATATAGCAAAGGTGAAAAGTACTCCCTAAGACAGGTGTCACGGCCCAATTCAGGGAAAGAAAAAGAGCGGGAAAATGAAAAGGGCAATGTCAGATATGATTTGACAAATGATTGACACGAAAGACGGCGCATTAATTGGTGCCATGATGGTTTTCGATAAGACGTGTTTCGAAGGTCGCGCATTTATTAGAGCAATGATAGATTCACATAGGAAATGTAAACGATGGCCGCAAGTTCTAATAAGGGAAAGGGCGAAGACCAGCAGGCCGAAGCCAGTATACGGCCAATAGGTACCATCCTAACTTTACCCAAGTTAAGAAATTCGCCTCGATTTCATTTCCCAAATCAATCAAGGCGAATTTGGGGGACAATTATTGGTGAAGAAAATCATCCTAGGACGAACGAGTCAATGAGGGGCGAATAGAAAGGACGTGTCAAAGGACAAAAAGCAATTAGGATGACCAAAGGAAAAGCAGACGAAGAATGACGAAGAGAAAAGCGGTCAGGACGATTATTACGCTAACAGACACGTTGCAGTTAACGCCACGATCTAGCAGTTAAATAGCAGCTCCCCACATTCTGACAGCTATCACACACAACTCAGCTGTTGAATGCATGATTCAGCGGTTACGTGCAAGCATGAAATGTGGGAAAGGAAGCAAAACCGCTCAAACGATTGACAATGCTCTCCATTATAAAAGGGCCAAGGGTTTTGAAGAAGAAAAAAAAGAACAAAATGAAGACTCATTATGAGCATTTTTATTTTTATTTTGTAGCTTTGTAACCCAAAGATTGTAATTTGTGTGCTTGTGCCCCTTGAAGGCTTATTCACTGAATCAAACACCCCTTGCTGGGACTGTCTCAGGAGGTTTGAACCTTACACGCTCATTGACGAAAAATTGTGCAAACACCAATAAATTATCTGTCGTAATTTTTTTTAGCAATACCATTTAAAAAAAATAACAATAATAATTATCGATATTTCGTTAGTAATTTGGAAATTTTCTACGGTCCTCATGGATTTCGACTCCTCAACTTTTATAATAAGGCGAGGAATTATCTATTTCTACATCAAAGAGTGATATCATCTTTAAAATTAAGATTTGGCCTATTAAAACAGTACTTTTATGTAGATTAAGTTTTAGGTTTTAGTATGAACATTTGGAATAACTCTTCAACAAATTTTTTTTTTTTTATACTTTCGGTTTTATGAAATATAAAGTCGAATTTACAAAGAAAATAAATTATACTACAGAGTATCATAGCCATTTTAAATATCGTTGTTAGATACTAAATTGAATAATTTTTATATTTCAATCTGGATGTATTTATAATAGACTTGTCTTTATATAGGAAAATTAGGAAAATAAATAAGGTAAAAAATAATACAATTATGTACAATAATCATGAATATTCTAGAATCGCAATCTAATGAATCTGCCATTATGATGTGGAGATTTTATCCATGATAAGAATATTATTTCTTGAACACATCCCTCAAACTCAAGCTAGTGGAAGTGAAGCAAGTTTAAGTTTGAAAACCAACTCACAAAATCGCCCTGCAAACTGAGATTTGGTAAAGAGATCAACAGGCCGATTTGGAGGAGATTTCATGAAGTCGGACAGCGACTTGAGTGAGGTATTTACGTACAAAGTGACAAGCACTTTCAATGTGTTTTGTGTGTTCATGGTAGATATCATTATGCACAAAGTAAATGGCACTTTTATTATCACAGTAGAAAGGTGTAGCACTATAATGGGAAACACCCATGTTAATTCAGAGGCAATGAAGTCAAATGATTTCTTGGGTAGTATCAGCAACTGCACGATATTTATATTCAGTACTGGAGCAAGAACCACCGATTGTTTCTTGCTATGCCAAGAAATAAGAGAATCACCTAAGATGATGCAAAGACTAGTTGTACAACGTCGATTAGTGGGGTTTTTTATACATGGAAAAAAAGCATGCGGCCTGGCTTGGCCCGTCCAGCCCTACCCGGTCTTTAAAAAATGCGGGCCAAGCTTTATAATAATAGCCCTGGTTCTCGAGCCCAATCAGAAATTAAAAATTAAAAAATTAATTAATTTCTACAAAATTAATAAATTTTTGGTTCTTAAGTTAATGAATATGTCTTTGAGGAATTGATACTATATTTTTGTTGATATATTTTATTATAAGATTTTGATTATTATTAGTTTTGCAAAAAAAATAATAATAATAAAATAAGAAAAAAAAAAACAAGGAAAAAAACCCCGAGCCCGAGCACGGAACGGGCCGGGCTTTTCCCAGGCTCAAGTTTTTTTTGTTGACAGGGCTTAAGTTCTGGTTCTCAAAGCTCGGGCCCAGTCTGACCCATTACCACACTTAGTGTTATCAACCCAACTAACATCAGAGTAGGCACAAAGCTTAAGAAAAGAATGAGCTCAAAAATCAAGACCATGAAATGGAGTGCCTTTGTTCTAACGAATGTAATATCCTGAATTTTCAGAACAATTTTGGAAGGTTCTCATATTGAAGTTTAGGTCTCGAGACGAAATGATGTTGGAGAATAAGAGTTTAAGCATTGGAAAATATTTTGGAATGCTTTAAATCGAGATTTCTTCGCATTTGAAATCACGTAACTCGAAAAGGTCTATTACGTGTATTTTTGGATATTTTTACATGAGTAAGTTTCGTTGTTTCGACTATAAAAATAGTAAATGAACTCCGATTAAGCTGATTTTTGACCCGTTGGAAAGTCTTTAAAGGACGGACAATTATTGTGTTGAAAACCTTTTGAAAATTTCATTAGAAGAGCCTCAAAAATATGAATTTATGAAAGAGTCCAAAGTTAGGGACATATTTGAAATTTCACGGGACATTTTGTAATTTTCAGAAAAGTTTCTATAAATACCCATTAGTTTTCACAAATTTCAAAAGGATTTAAGTTTTCAAAAGCTTGCACCCAACCCTCTGCGACTTGAAAGAGAGAGAGAATGGCCACCAGTCGATCATTCGGCCACCGCCGGCCGGTGCATCGGTGTGGGATGGATCATCCGGCTATCCTTCATTGAATGGTGGCCGCTGAAAAACGACGAGAAAGAGGAGAAATGTGCGTAGCTATGGGTGGCTCGGTCATGACTCGTCGTATCATTTCGTTGTGTAATCCACCGGCCAAATCGAAGCTCGAATGATGTACTATGAGGCTGCGGTATCGGTTTTATCAAACGACACTCAATTTTACGCGAATCGAGGCAAAACCATGTGACGAATAATATGACCTAATTGAGAATTAGCTCCAATCCGAATTCTGTCAATTTCTACAAATTTGTAGGAGTGATGGGAGCCCACTGCAAAACTCATCAAACAAGTATACACCATATCTACATCATATGTAATTCAATTGGAACAAATTGAAATAATTTTCAATACAACAAATTAAGAAATTACCTTAATTCCTTCACTATCTATCATTTGAGCTCCATTTGAAGTTGTTTATGCTTCCAATATGTTGTCTTTCCCATCCAAGAGAAAAGTCCCAAATTGATTAGGTTGAAACCATTTTAAAATTACAAAAAAGCCAAAAACTTCCAAGAATCGAAATAGCCAAATGACCTTGTTTTTTATAGGCAAAAAGTAATGGCAATTTGGTCATTTTAGTGTCAAAGCTTATCATGTAAGCTATTAACCAAAATCATGAAAAATTTGACCATAAAAAAATAATTAAATCATGTTTAATTAATGATTTGACCATAAAAATAATTAAATCACATTTAATTATTTTTTTAACAAATGTATATGATTTTGACAGTCAAAATCCATAACAAAAAAAATATTAATTTATTAAACTATTAAATTAATTATACTTTACACTTGTGTCAATAGTCAAATATTTGTAATGTGTATACACTCAAATTTTGTATATCACATAAATACACATTAGATATAAAATTATCCTGACATGTGTAAACATTACAAATAATCACAGTATTCCTAATAAATTATCCTAATGCTCTACAAGTATCTTTGCTAGTTGAACTCTTTAGGTCAGGTGTATCTGTCATGGAAACTACTTTAGTGTGCGTAGTTCACCCATTCACAAATTATGACGACCATAAATATTCTTGATGAACCATACAAGCCAAGATTATCGCGAACGTATAGTCCCTCCGTCATAGGCCATCCGAATTGTACCGGAGATATAAATGAATTGTTAAACCTCTATCATGTATAATTTTGTATGTCGGGACATACAATCGCAATTCTCTGTACAAATACTCTGAACAATTCTGCAGTATACCATGGCCAGGTGTTGGGGAAGATCTGGAACCCCTAGGGTCGAATCAGGGCCCCGTGCAGCGGAATCGAGTCAAACCAATGGATATAGAGCATGAATGTATTTTTAAATTATAAAATGAAATACTATATTCCATTTCAAGTTGATAGGAGAAAATCAGGGATGAATCGGAATCCAGAATCATAACATCGAGAGAAAATAAGATTCAGCGCGCTTGATGAGCGGAAAATATATCAATATATACCGCCCCTTTTACTTAATATTTTATTTAGTTTCTCGGGTTTGATGAACATTTTGATGTGTTTTAGTTTATTTTACAGATAAAATAATATTGGGACCCAATGAAATCATTAAGGACGAAATATGGGTCAAATAAGGGCAAAAATTGGACTTGACATATTAATTTTGGAGATTGGAAACTTGAAAGGGCGTTTTAACGAAGTGCAGTTTTGGAAATTCCAATTTTGCGCATCTGTCGTAGTTCGGGCATAACTTTTTACTCCGATATTCGATTGAGCTGATTCAAGTTCCATATTAAATAAGACTCAAAGATCTACAACTTTGAAAGACAAAATAATTTCGAATTCTGAAGATTTCATCCCCGAAATTGATGAACCATCCAGAAGTGTGTTGTGTGTAATTATTAAAGTCATTTTCAAAGCAAAAAAATAAATTAATAAATAAATAATAAAAATTACCAAATCACCACCAAACATGATAAGCAATTAGTGGAGCAATTAATAATGGATTTGGTGGAGCAATTAGTGGAGCAATTAATAATGGATTTGGTGGATGATTTGATGGAGGCAAAATTTTGCCTATAAATACCAAGCCATTTCATTTGTAAATTCATACTTTCTTCTAAGGAATTCCTTAAGAATACTAAGAAGATTGTATCTTGTTTGTTTATTTACAGCTTTCAGTAATTAATTTCCGCTTTCGCACTTTCTTTTCTTTACTTTTCAGTTTTTACTTTCTGCAATTTACTTTTACGCACAGTACTTTTCTTTCTTTAATTTTCAGTTTTTACTTTTCAGTAATGAAGAGGTAACTCCCCTTTGCTGGGGTAAAAGGTAAAACTTTTATTACTAATATTTAGATTAATCTCCCTTAATTATAATATATAAACTAGTTAAAACCTGACTTAACGAGGATACCGCCATATTGGTCGGTTGGTAATTATTTAAATTGGTTTTAACCTGACTAAACTGGATACCGCCTGATTGGTCAGTTGGTAATTAATTATTAATTTGACTTAATCTGGATACCGCCTATATGGCTGGTTGGTAATTATCATGCAAAGTTAATATATTATATTAAGGGATATATCTAAAATAGATGTAATAAAAGTAGATCCTTTTACCTCAGCATTTTCTTTTATTGTACTTTTACTCTATTTACTTTTCAGCAATTTACTTTCAGCATTTACTTTTCAGCGATTTACTTTCAGCAATTTACTTTCAGCATTTACTTTTCAGTAATTTACTTTTAGCATTTACTTTTCAGCATTTAATTTTTCAGTATTTAATTTCAGCATTTACTTTCCGTCATTTACTTTTCAGTAATTTACGTTTCAGCATTTTACTTTATGTCTTTTATTTTATTTAAGTTTTTACTAGCCCTAGTTATGTGTCGTAACTAAGTTAGTTATCTGGGGTTGTGATGAATTCTAATATCACCGGTTTATAAGGGGTTATTTTATAGTTTGGGTAATTTAAAGGTTTACTTATTAATTCTTAAGTTTAATGCGTCTTGTTAATTGGCCACTAATAAGATTGATCTGGTAAATCTAAAATAAACTTGACAAAGGAATTTTAGGTTTCAGCCTTAGACTTAATAGCTCACGATCTTCCTTGAGGATAGATAACCCTTTAATAGATTTCCTTACAGGATAGACATATAACTGTCGGGCGGGGGTAGCCATAATTGGAACTTAAACTTAATGAATCCAGGTAATTTGGTTGACATAGACATATAGTTCAATTGGGTTATACTGGGTATTTATGTCTGACCATCGACAGAGGCTTTCGCATAATTTAGTGTTCCAGGTTAGTAAACTGATATATTACACAAACATGAAATAACCACTTCATCTTTTAAAAGATATTAGAAAGATTCACAACCCTAAATAGTTTCCTAATATTGAATTTTCTTAAACCTACTTTCGTGAAATTTTATTTACTTGTTTTTAAATTTAGAATCATCACCATTTCAAATCAATCAAACAACCTGTTAGATACTAGTAATCATTTGACCTCATAAAATTAATAGATTAGGTATTAAGTCTTCGTGGGATCGATACTTTTTATACTACTTGAACGATATGTACGCTTGCGTTATACGTGTGTGTTTACGCCGGTCAGTGCTTCGCGCACCTACGCGCTACAGTGCAAGACATTGTAGCGCCTAGTGCATTAAGCCTACCTTTTTTTTTGGATTGTTGCAAATGTATCAGCTCTCTGGAATCAGAGAGCTGATACTTATGGTTTTTTTTACCTAATACACTGTTATTTTTTAAAAAATAATTTCAAACACCAAAAATCTAATTTTGAACTTCAAAACCAACATCAACTATAACATCCCCCTCTGAATTTCTGACTGTGATCATCACTACTAGTTCATCTGAAATGCAAGCCATGCACAAGGGCCATTGCCCAACTCAATAATATAAAATATTTTTTTATACTTATAATTGGGTACTCAATAATACTTCTCTTTATAACTCTGTTAATAGACACTTTTAACACACTACAATGACTTATATAATACTAATAACTGACATGCAACTTTACTTGATACTGACAGTGTTAAACCTCTGTACACGACTTGGTGGACTCAAATACCATAGTGACTGCCATCAGTATTCATCCTCCCGAGCTCGTCCTCCGGGTAAACCCGCAAAACAGAAACACTTGGAGTGGGGGTTAGATCGTTTGAATGACTTAGTGAGTGGAACGTTTTGATGAACACTAAAAAGTGATAATTTATTAAAAGAAAATTAATCATTTTACACTTGTAATTTCATTAATCCCCTTAATTTAGCATATTTGTAAAATAATAATTAAATTTATGTTTTATATATTTTTATTGTGATTTTTATTTATTATGTAGGTGAAATACTACTTTAGATGTATAACTAGAAAATTGGACATGACATTTGGATTTTGGAGGCCAAAAACTTGACAGGGCGTTCTAATAGTGTACAAATTCAGAAATTCCAACCCTGCGTAATTTTCATATTTTTGCCATAACGTTTTACTTCGATATCGGATTGAAGTGATTCTAGTTCCAGATGAAAGAAGATTCAAAGATGTACAACTTTGCTGCTGACAAGATTTTCTAATTCTGAAGTTTTCAAGGTCGAAATTAATGAAATATCCAAAGTGTGTTATATGTAGTTAGTTAAGTCAAATCAAAAAAAATAAAAAAATAAAAAATAATAATAATATTATGTTGGCAATCCACCGAAAGTGGATTTCCATCATCTTTCAGCATCGTCTCCCACCGAACATGCTTGCATGTTTGGTGGCATGTTTGGTGGATGCAATTGCAAATTGAATTTGCAATTGAGGTGCTTTGCACCTCATTTTCCTCTGCCCTGATTTCCACAATTCTCTTTGAAAATTTATGGAGTTTCAGTTCTTGTGTGTTTTATTTTTTAAAAGCTTTCTTGTAATTTCTTTTTCTTCCAGTAATAAAATTTTGTGTATTTTTATTCAAATTATGAGTAGCTAATTTCTTTTTGCTGTGGTAAAGGGTGGACCTTTTAATATGAAAATTTAGATTAATATTATTAATATTATAATACCTAAATTATAGTCTAATGATTAATATTTAATTTAAATATGGATTAATTATTGACAAACTTTTTTACCGTCTATATGATTGGTTTTATTTATTTGACATAATTGAGTACCTAATTGGACTTGTTAGAGACAAAAGCTATCACTGCCTTTATGGCTGGTTTTAAATGTTTTGGCATAATTAATTTCTTAAATAAATTAATTGGATAATGATAATTTATATATGATAAAAAGTAATATTTCTAAATTTGAAATATTAAAAGTGGATTCTATAGCCCCAACATTTTATTTTATTGTTGCAGTCCAATTTAAAATTCTCCAATCACTTCAAACAAATCAATTTTTTTTTACTCAAATTGTTATTTTATTTTATTAAATCTATTCCCTGTAGATTGACCCCGGACTTGCCGGGTTATTTTATTACTTCGATACTCTTATACCTAGGAGTAAAGAACTATTATTTGAGCGTGTCAAGTTTTTGGCGCCATTGCCGGGTAATAAAATTTAATAGGCAGAGTAATAATTTAACTTTTGTGTTGTTTTGTTTGTTTTTTTTTAAAAAATCTTTATATTTTTTGTTATCTTTTAAAAAAACAACAATAACAACACTTTGCTAAATTATAGTCTCGGAAATCTGACTTTAAAAGACCCTGTTTAGTGATTTATAAGAAAATTGGATATGAAGTATATCCTCGACCCATAGAGGGCGTTCAAGCCGTTACTTGACGTAAAACCAGAGGAAGATGTGAGCCACAATCACAACTACATTTCAATTTACTATTTTTATCTTTTTTAATTATAATCTTTATTCTTAGCATTAGTGTTGTAGATTCAATTTTCAATAAAACACGAATCAAGTGATGTCTTCTAAACTCTATTTCTTCTTATTCAGACATTTGGGACAATGTCTCAATTTTGTTGGGGATGGGATAATTGACTAGATAGTTTTTGTTTTATGTTTCATTGTTGTGATTTTCTTTAAAAATAATATTTTCGTTTTTGTGTTGTTATTTTATGTTAAAAAAAGTTTTATTATTTTGTTTTTACTTTGTTGTTATTTTGTGTGAAAAAAGGTTTTGTTTTGATTTTCTTTTGTGTTTTCAAAAAAAAAACTACACACAAACTAACAATAAATTTTATTTGACTACCAAGTGGAATTGTTGTTCGAAGATGGCAGTGTAAGGAGTTTTTGCTCCTCAGACGTATCTTAATTTAATTCGTAACAAGTTATTTTTATTCTTTTCTTTTTTGAATCATTTAAATTTATGAATTCTCCATAATATTGATTAAATTTGATCTTCATAAGCTCATTTGACAGATATTATCAACATACACGGTAACATATGATCGCGGGTTGTAAGTGAAAATTTTATAATATTCAGTTTTCTAGTTTGTTGGAGGTAGCACCTAAAGGCAGTAGAATTTATATTTTTATTTAAAAAAAAAAACTAACCACGCTTTTACTTAGTAACCGGACATCTTACCTCAGCAAGTAGTGATCGTTCGCGTAAAACGGTAGAGCTTGAGTTTGTAAAAAAAAAAAGAATAAGTTCGATTTCGTAGCCTCTCTAACTCGAGCAATTAAGTCCGTAGGGGTATTTTAACACTTAGTGCCCTAAAGACAACTGGTCTGTGAGTCACTAGCCCAAAGCTTATTACAAGGTTAAAGAGAAAGCTTAAGGAAATCATGCACTTCTTCTTTTTAACATCTGAGATCCGAGCAATTAAGTTTGTAAGGGTGTCTTAACACCTAGTGCCCTAAAGCCAACTAGTTTGGGAGTCACTGACCCAAAGCTCAATAGAAGGATTGAAGATGTATTATTAAAAAAAAAAAGAAAAAAAAATTATATTTATAAATAAACTTTCATTGCCAAAAGGTATGAACTCTAATATAATTTTAGGACAAAAATATTACACTCTTTTCAACAAGACCTGTGATTAAATTCTATTTCATATTTGTGCAACCGCTCTAACTTCTCTTGAGAGGCCCTTTGGGGAGAGAGCCTTTATTGGGCATATAGAAAGACGTACTCTTCTGTGCCCCGACTACATCCTCTTTTTTGTACCAAAAGGCCGACGCAGTCTACTCCAGGATAATATTCACAGGTATGCATGGTGACTTGCAAAGGTCAGAACGGGGAAGTTCATCGCAACCAGTGCTGGGCTATCGATGGCTTCTTGAATCAGAAACTGCCTTCCTCATCTTCTAGGCGCAAAAATTGATTAATATCTTATTTTATGTGTGTATGGAATAAAGGTAAAAAGTACATGAGAATTTACTTATTTGATCATTTTGAAAGAAAGAAAACAATTATTAATTTGGATAAGAATTTTTCTTTTTAAAATTTTTCTATTCAATTACTAGGGACTAGTAATAAGCTGGTTAGGGGGTGTGATGAACACTAAAAAGTTCACATTTATTAAAAGAAAAATTAATCATTTTACACTTGTAGTTTCATTAATCCCCTTAATTTATCATATTTGTAAAATAATAATTAAATTTATGTTTTATATATTTTTATTGTGATTTTTATTTCTTATTAGGTGAAATAATACTTTGGATGCATAACTAGAAAATTGGACATGACATTTAGATTTTGGATCAAAAACTTGACAGGGCATTCTAATAGTGTACAAATTCAGAAATTCCAACCCTACGTAAATGTTTTATTTTGGCCATAACTTTTTACTCCGATATCGGATAGAAGTGATTCTAGTTCCAGATGAAAGAAGATTCAAAGATATACAACTTTTCTGTTGACAAGATTTTATAATTATGAAGTTTTCAAGGTCGAAATGGATAAAAGAACCAAAGTATGTTATATGTAATTAGTTAAGTCAAATCAAAAAAATAAAAAATAAAAAATATTATGATGGCAATCCACCGAAAGTGGATTTCCATCATCTCCCACCAAACATGATGTTTGGTGGCATATTTGGTGGATGCAATTGCAAATTGAAATAGAGGTGTTATGCACCTCATTTTCCTCCGACTGGATTTCCATAATTCTCTCTGAAAATTTATGAAGTTTTAGCTCTTGTGTGTTTTATTTTTTAAACGTTTTCATGTAATTTCTTTTTTTCAGTAATAAAATTATGTGTGTTTTTATTCAAATTATGAGTAGTTAATTTCTTTTTGCTTGGGTAAAGGGTGAAGCTTTTAATATGAAAATTTAGATTAATCTTATTTATATTATAATATATAAATTATAATCTAATAATTAATATTTAATTTAAATCTGGATTAATTATTGACAAACTTTGTTACCACCTATATGGTTGGTTTTATTTATTTACCAAAATTGAGTACCTAATTGGACTTGTTATAGACAAAAGCTATCACCGCCTTCATGGCTGGTTTTAAATATTTTGGTATAATTAATTCGTGAAATAAATTAATTGGGTAATAATGATAATTTATATATTATAACAAGTAAGATTTCTAAATTTGAAATATTAAAAGTGGACCCCATAGCCCCAGCATTTTATTTTATTGTTGAAATCCAATTTAAAATTCTCCAATTAATCACTTCAAACAAATCGAGTTTTTTTTATTTTTACTCAAATTGTTATTTATTTTACTAAGTTTATTCCATGTGAATCGATCCCGTACTTACCGGGTTATTTTATTACTTCGACACTCTTATACTTGGGAGTAAAGAACCATTTTTTTAGCATCTCAAGTTTTAAAACGGAAACTATGATACTTTATAAAATATTTATCTGCTGAAAACAAAATCATCTTGTTCTACAGGAAAACTACTCTTTTCTGAAAACACTCTTTCGTTTGAAGCCAAATCCTCTTCTACAAAACTTTTCTGGAAATCCTTCCTTTCTGTTAAACTCTGAGATTTTATGTAAAACTGGATTCTTCCAAAAACTCTTTCATAAAACATTTTTTTCTGAAACTCGTTCATAAAACTGATGTATCTGAAAATCATATATCTAAGAATCTGTAGAAAACCTGACGCATAGGGACGTTACGTATCGCCGTCCCCTCATACCCCTAACTAATATCTTGGGGTGTTACGTATCGTCATTTCCCATGCCACTGAACTAGAGCCAGAAGTGCTAATCAATGCCACCATCATGACCCTGAAAGTATGATTTATTGGCATCTGTCATCCCTAGTCCTGAACTAGGATCTATGGGAGTTACGTATCGTCATCCCCCTAATCCTGAATCTATATATGCACATGTTACCGGATCCGTCAATTCTAAGTTACATCTGAGGTGGGTTTTTCCCACACGCCTCCCAAAATCACTGAAATCAAGCTTTTAAACTCAAAACTTTTCAAAACATTCTCATATAATAAATAACTGGAAATCAACTTGGTTAACGCTCTAAAGCGCTTGAAAGTAAATCTCAAATCAAAATCAAATAAGTAATATCAACTTGAAAAGAAATATCCACTTACTGATTTGGAATTTGGCTGGCACTACTTCACTTCGTTGAAGAACTTGGGGTTCCTACCGATAATCTATTATCGATAAACTTAATTAGTACATAAATCATGAATGATGCTTGTAACATGACATAATGTGTGTATATATGCCGATACGAAACCCTTAGGGTGTCCTCTAACATCTTAGGGTGAAATTGAAATGAGATGAAACTAATCTGGTTGCGCGTCGTGACTCTAGGTTTAGCACGTCACGACGCTCATACGAACAGACTGAAACATGGAGTATTTCATGTTCGTGTTTCAATGCCAAGGGTTGAGCGTCGCGACTCCCACATGATCAGACCCGAGGCGAAGAGCTGTTGGTTATACGCTCTAGATCTAATAGGGACAAATATGTTATTTTATATTATTGCATTGATTAATTACATTTGGCAGTTTATTTAAAAGTATTGTCCACAATAAATTTTGAATACTTGTAAAATAAAGTCCTTAGAATGACGATTAAAGAAAAGAAATTAAGTTAAATTTATGAGATCCAATCATTCTTAAATGTTCTCGATCGTAGGATTATCAACAGAGGACATTGATAGATCCAGTTTAAATCGGCATATGTTATGTCTGCTTCTTTGTCGAAGGAAGGTAATTGATCTCATAAGCTACTAGTGAAGGTGTTCACTTAGTCTAACATATGGATGCTTGTTGGAGAACAAGTACATCGAATTGACCCGCTTGAGAACCCATATGGAGTGTTATCCACATGTCTATGGGATTTCTCTTTGTAACAATAGTATGAATGATCCTTAGACTTGAGGTCTCCATGGTATCTTGTATGTGGATCATATATACTTTGACATTACACCTCCGTAGTCCATAGCGAGATTGCACATAGGGTAATGATTGGGTAATATGAAAAACGTACGAAGATAGTGAGTGATCAATAAAGGATTCGCCGCTCTGGATAACATAGAGTCGATATTCCAAGAGGCGCGATTTGACATAAGTGATAATATAAGTCCATGATCATGGCGAGTTTTGAAAGGAGTTTCAGAAAATTCCTATATATATATATATATATATATTATCAGCTTAAGTCAATGTTCTAATAGCCATGATTTAATAGAGTATACATTTTTCATACTCTAGAATCATTGGCGGGATATGTATAAGGCGAAAGGATTGAATCATAGGGTAATTGTATACGGAATAGGTTTCACTAAAGTTAGCATTCTTTTTTAATTAAGGATAAATTAATTTAAATTAATTTATCTAGACTTATGAAGTCTATAACTATCTCAATTGCCAACATAAGAAAGAACCTAATGGGTCTCACACTTTAAAATATTGAGTTAATGATAAATTATGTAGATTTAAGTTTTAGGACTTAAATGTTATGTTTTTAAAACTTTCAGGTAAATCCTTAAGTTTAGAAATTATGGATAAAAATAGAATTTTGGAAATTTTAGGGCCAAAGTGCAAATCAGGAAATTATGGGCTATTTTATCATTTCTAAAATTGTAGGGGTCATTTTATAATTTCCAAAAGTATAGTGGCTGAAATATAATTTATCAAAGTATTTGTATTAAATTATAATTTCAGATTTATAATATCATAATTTGATTATGTTATTTAATTAAATAAAATAAGGATAATGGTTGTTTATTTAGGATGGATTAAAATTCCTATTTTAATAGGATTATATCTTTATCCTATTAATTCTAATTTGATTGAAATTAAAACAACTCAAAATCAAAAGCTATAAAAACCTCTTCTAGCTTGCCATTAACGTGACTCACTTTTGTGAGAGACTTTTGCAATTTGTGAGAAAAATTGAGTTGTTCACGTGAGAAGCAAGAAGAAATAAAAAAAAAAAAAAAAATTGAGTTTTCTTTAAGCAGAATTTCATATACTCCCAAAATTCCATAAACCCTAAAATAAATATATTTTCTTAAGCTAGCACTAAAGAAAAGATACTCACATAATCTTGGATTTGAGAAATCCAAAATCTTTAACTATCTGCTTTGTGTGGATACCGTTGGAGGCCAAACTTATGGGTGGCTCTGAGAAATTTATGAGGAACGGTACGATGATTACTTAAATGTTTAAGGTACGTTTTTATTTATGTTTCATAAATAAATATTATCATGAAGCATGGAAATTAATTATGATCTTGTATTGGAAATTTATGTTTAAAATTGAAATTTTTAATTTTCCGCCGCATATCGTATGCTAGATTTCCAACAATGGTATCATGAGCCTAAATTAATTTTCATGCTTTTCATATGATTTTATGTATACTGTTAAGATTATGTTTAAATTTATGGGGCATGATTAATTTGAGATTAATTGAAATTTGATTTAATTGAGAATTAAATCAGATATGTAAAATTAAATTTCTGCTACTGCTACATGCATGACATCAGCGTGACATCATGCGCTGATGCCAGCGCGATGTCATGTTGACGTCGTAAACAGTATATAGGGATGCTGACATCAGCGCACAGAATGTTGACGTCAGCAACCGAGAAAAAATAGTTTTTTTATAAAAAAAAAATTTGAAATTTAAAAAAATTTGATTTATATTAAAATTTAATTTTATTTCAATTAATGTATCCTAATATAATTAAAATTTATTAAGAAATAAAATTCTAATTGGATTATGAATTTATCTCTAAAATAAATTTAGTAACCTAATAAGATTAGGATACAAATTAAATTTAAATGATTTCTAATTAGATTAAAAATCTAGAATTCAAATTTAAATAGGATACATTTAATCTTAAATAAAGGAAATTATTTCCTATTAGAACAATGATTCTAGTTTTATAATTTTAATGAGATTAAAATTATATTCTAATAAGATTAGGATAAAATATTTTAAGTCCCATAAATAATTAAACATAATAAAATAATATCATATATTTATCCAATAAGATTGGATAATAAAATATTATCAATATTTTAAATAAATTGTGATTAACTAAAATACATTAAATGTATAAATAAAAGATCTAATTTAAATAGACTTGGAATTTAGATGCTTGTTTGAATAATGCATGTCTAGCTGGTTCTGTCAAAATGGCGATAAAGCCTAAGAAGTTTGGGTTTTAAGTGGGACCGCTGTGACCCCTCCACTCTTCTGGGAACCTAATTGGTGAATTCTTTGATTCAAAATGCTTTATTCTAACGTTTAAAATAAATTAAAACCAAAATCCTTCCGAATAATTTAAGTCTATAACATTGCCTTCCATTATTATAATCAAAACCAGAACTCTTTGTTATTCTTGATTTCTTGGCCTTCGCCAAGATCAAGTTTAACATCGAATATGTTTAGACTATAAATAATGGTTTGACTTAACCAAAATACTTGATGAGTTGGCCCTCGTCATGATCATTTATTTTGGAGGCAAATGTTAAAGTTCATATAAGATATGATGACAAGAGTTGTCATGACATGAGTTATTAACTTAACAAATCTATGAGTTACATGAGATGTAATTGGTAACAAATACATACCCAATTGAACTTAAATAAAATGATTAACCCTCGTTGTCATTTTATTTTAAGTGAAATTGGACCATAGCCCACAATAATTTTGTCATTAAGAGGGATGACAAAAATTCAAATAAAATAGTGGGAGTAACCATTAGATTAATAGTCCAAACATCTTATGGTTTATATCAATGCAATAAAACTAATCAAAATTCTCTATTCTTCATATAAATTTCCAAACAAAACATGAGTAATAATATTTCCCTCTGAAGCATACTTGATGCTAATAAGTTGACTGGACCTAACTTCGCGGACTGGTACCGTAACCTAAGAATTGTTCTTAGGCAAGAGAATAAGGTTTATGTCTTGGAACATAGTGTTCCACCAGAACCTGCCGAAGATGCAACACAAGAGGAATATAATGCTTGGTTGAAGCATTATGATGATGATGAGCATGCAGTATGTGTGATCCTGGGCTCAATGTCATCAGAATTACAAAAGCAACATGAGTCTATGGATGCAAGTACAATCATAACATATTTCAAGGAGTTGTTTGATGCATCCGCTCACACTGAAAGATATGATATATCTAAGGATCTGTTTCGATCCATGATGAAAGATGGTTCTTCAGTTAATGACCATATGCTGAAGATGATTAGCTATATTGAAAAATTAGCTGATCTTAGTTTTATTATGGACTATGACTTATATATTGATCTTGTATTGCAATCACTGCCAGAGTCTTTCTCTCAGTTCATTTTGAATTTTCATATGAACAAGTTGGATGCTACACTTCCTGAATTGCTTAATATGTTAAGACTTGCTGAGAAAGACATAAAATCACATAAAGGTTCTGTGATGCTACTGAGTGGTTTAAAAAAGTTTAAGAAACACCCTAAGAAAGGTTCAAAGGGTAAGCCCAAAAGGCCAACACTCAAAAGCCCACTGGTGGTGTGACTAAGAAGAAAGACAATGGCAAATGTTTCTTCTGTGAAAAAGATGGGCATTGGAAGAGAAACTGTGCAAAATACCTCGAGGAAAAGAAGAACAAGCAAGCAATTGCTTCTACTTCAGGTATATTTATGATTGAGGTTAATCTTAATGATAGTAAATTTTCTACTTGGGTATTGGATACTGGTTGTGGTTCTCACATATGTAACAATATGCAGGGCCTCAAGAAGAATAGAAGACTTTAAAGAGATGAAGTGGACCTACGAGGGGGAAATTGAGCAAGAGTTGCTGCTTTAGCTGTAGGAACTTATTTTTTATCATTACTAAGTGGATTAGTTCTAGAATTAGAAAATTATTTTTATGTTCCAGTACTTAGCAGAAATATTATTTATGTATCTTGTTTGGACAATGAAGGTTTTAATTTTATAATATATAACAATTATTGTTCATTTTTATATGATGATATCTCATATGGTATTGGATATTTAAGCAATGGATTGTATGTTCTGGAATCAAATAACATTATCCTCAATATAAATAAATAAGATAGTTTAAAAGAATCATACATTTGGCATTGTAGACTTGGTCATATCAATGAAACATGACTTACAAAAATGCATAAAGAGGGTTACTTGAACCCCTTTGATTATAAATTATATGCGACCTGTGAATCTTGTTTAATTAGTAAAATAACCAAATTGCCCTTTACTGGAAAGGGACTACGTGCAACCGAATTACTAGAGCTAGTAGATACCGTTGTATGTGGCCCTATATCGATTCAAACAAAGGGTGGTTACTCATACTTCATAACCTTTACTTATGATTATTCACATTTTGGTTACGTATACTTAATAAAGTATAAGTCTGAATCATTTGAAAGTTCAAAGAATTCAGAAACGAAGTAGAGAAACAAACTAACAAAAGCATTAAGACACTCCAATCTGATCGAGATGGAGAATACTTGAGCTACGAGTTTCAAGACTATCTTAAGGAACATGGCATCATTTCACAATAGACTCCTTCAGGGACACCTCAACACAATAGTGTTTCGGAAAGGAGAAATCAGACCTTGTTAGACATAGTACGATCAATGATGTCTAGCACAGATCTTCCAACATCGTTCTGGGGACTAGCATTAAAAACTGCTGCTTACCTTCTAAATAATGTTCATTCTAATTCTGTTAGCAAAACACCATATATGATATGGCATGGAAAATGACCCAATCTCAACTCTATAAAAGTTTGGGGTTGTGAAGCTTATGTGAAGCAATCGCATGCTGACAAGCTGGAAGCAAGGTAAATTAAATGTAAATTTGTGGGGTATCCAAAAGAAACAAGGGGATACTACTTCTACGATCCAAGTGAAAAAAATGTGTTTGTTTCACGGAAACTATTTTTCTAGAGAAAAAGTTTCTTCTAAGAAAAGATAGTGGGAGTAGACTGGAACTTGATGAAGTCCCAGAACCATCAAATGACATTGAATTACCTTCAACTCGCAAAATATTGGCGATGAACAACCACAAGTTCAAGAACTCCAAAAGTCTAGTAGAATACAACATGAGCCAAGAAGATATAGATCTCTCATGGAAGGTAAACATAATGTATTTATCGCTGAGAATGATGATCATACTAGTTATATAGAGGCAATGTCTGACATTGACTCTTCTAAATGGCTTGAAGTTATGAAGTATGAAATGGATTCAATGCATACTATCCAAGTTTGGAACTTGGTGGATGCACTTGAAGGGATAACCCTCATTGGGTGCAAATAGGTTTTTAAAAGAAAGACAAATGCAGAAGATAAAGTTCAAACCTACAAGGCTATGTTGTTGGCAAAATGTTACAAACAAATTCAAGGAATTGATTATGATGAAACTTTTTCGCCAGTTGCCATGTTAAAGTCTATTAGGATTTTTCTTGTAATATGAGCATACCTGATTATGAGATTTGGCAGATGGATGTCAAAAATGCATTCCTGAATGAAAACCTCGTAGAGGATGTGTATATGACACAACCTGAAGGTTTCATTTCTAAAGGAAACATAAACAAGATATGTAAACTACAACAATCCATTTATGGATTAAAGTAAGCATCTCGGAGTTGGGAATTTTTTTTTTTGATGAGACAATCAAAGAGTTTGATTTTATCAAAAATGAAGATGAACCTTGTGTATACAAGAATGTTAGTGGGAGCGCAGTCGTATTCCTAATATTATATGTGGATGACATATTAATAATAGGAAATGACATTCCAATGCTCCAATTAGTCAAACTATGGTTATTTAAGAAATTCTCCTTGAAATATTTGGGAGAAGCAACCTATATTCTAGGAATTAAGATCTATAGAGATGGATCTAAAAGGTTGCTTGGCCTCTCACAATCCACGTACATAGACAAGGTTCTTAAATGGTTTCAGATGGAAGATTCTAAAAGAGGCTACTTGCCTATGAGACGTGGAATCTATCTCTCTAAGAAGATGTGCCCTAAATATTTTGAAGAGGTTGAGCGCATGAAACAAATCACATATGCTTCTGCTATAGGATCAATCATGTACGTTATGTTATGTACGAGACCTTTTGTATCTTACGCTCTAAGTTTTATGAGCAGATATCAGGTTAATCCCATAGAAGATCATTGGATAGCTGTAAAGACAATCCTTAAGTACTTAAGAAGGACCAATGATGTGTTCTTAATTTATGGAGGATGTTCCGAGCTCAAAGTATTGGGCTATTGTGATGCTAGCTTTCAGTCTGATAAAGATGATAGCAAATCACAGTCTGGACACTTGTTTACTATGTTTGGAGGTGCAGTAAGTTGGAAGAGTTCTAAACAAACTATTACGATAGACTCAGCAACGGAAGCCGAGTAAATAGCCTCTTCAGAAGCAGCTAAAGAAACAATTTGGATAAAGAAATTCATCACAGACTTAAATGTTGTTCCTAACAGTAACAATGCGATTGTAATATATTGTGACAACACCGGAGCCATAGCACAGGCTAAAGAACCAAGGTCTCATCAGAAAACTAACCACATTCTTCGACGATATCATCTTATTAGAGAGATAATCCAAAGAGGTGATATGAAAATAGAGAAGATTACTACTGAAGAGAACTTAACAGATTTTCTTACTAAAACACTAACCCAACAAAAGCATGATAGGCATGTTGAATTGTTTGGTGTAAAATATCATAGAGATTGACTCTAGTGCAAGTGGGAGATTGTTGGTTATATGCTCTAGATCTAAACGGGATAAATATGTTATTTATATTATTACATTGATTAATAAAATTTGGCAGTTTATTTATAAGTATTGTCCACAAGCAATTTTGACTACTTGTAAAATAAAGTCCATAGAATGATGATTAAAGAAATTAAATTAAGTTTAATTTATGAGATCCAGTCATTCTTAAATATTCTCGATCGTAGGATTATCAACAAAGGACATTGATAGATCCATTTTAGATCGATACATGTTATGTCTGCTTCCTTGTCGAAGGAAGGTAGTTGATCTTATAAGCTATTAGTGAAGGTGTTCACTTAGTCTAACATATGGATGCTTGTTGGAGAACAAGTACATCGAACTGACCCGCTTGAGAACCCATATGGAGTGTTATCCACATGTCTATGGGATTTCTCTTTGTAACGATAGTATGAATGATCCTTAGACTTGAGGTCTCCATGGTATCTTGTATGTGGATCATATATGCTTTGACATTACACCTCCGTAGTCCATAGCGAGATTGCGCATAGGGTAATGATTGGGCGATATGAAAAACGTACGAAGAGTGAGTGATCAATAAAGGATTCGCCGCTCTGGATAATATAGAGTCAATATCCCAAAAGGTGTGATTTGACATAAGTGATAATATAAGTCCATGGCCGTGGTGAGTGACCAGCGTAAACACACAAGTATAACGCAAGCGTACGTATCGTTCAAGTAGTATAAAAAGTATCAATCCCACGAGGACTTAATACCTAAGTTATTAATTTTATAAGGTCAAATGATTACTAGTATCTAACAGGCTGTTTAATTGATTTGAAATGGCGACGATTCTAAATTTAAAGACAAGTAAAGAAAGTAGATTTTAAGAAAATTCAATAATAAAAACTATCTAGGGTTGTGATTTCTTTTAATATCATTTTAAAGATGAAGTGGTTATTTTATAGTTGGGTAAAATATTGATTTATTAACCTGGAACACTAAATTATGTAAAAGCCTCTTCCGATGGTCAATTACAAATACCTAGTATAATCCAATTGAACCATATGTCTATGTCAACCAAATTACCTAGATTCATTAAGATTAAGTTCCAATTATGGCTACCCCCGCCCGACAGGTATATTCCTATCCTATAAGGAAATCCATTAAAGGGTTATCTATCCTCAAGGAAGATCGTGGGCTATTGAGTCTGAGGTCTTAAACTTAAAATCCCTATGTCTAGTTCATTTTAAGTTTACCTAATCAGTTTTATTAATGGACAGTTAATTAAAAAGCATTAAGATTAAGACTCAATAAATAAATATTTATATTACTCAAACTTTAATTTAACCCCTTATAAACCGGTGATATTAAAAGTCATCACAACCCCAGATAACTTATTTAGTTACAACACATAACTAAGGCCGGTAAAATAAAAGACATAAAATGCTGAAAAGTAATTGTGGTAAAGTAAATATTGAAAGGTAAATTGCAATAAAATAAATGTTAAGGTAAAAGGAATTACTTTTACTACTACTAATTTAGATATCTCCCATAAAATAATATATAAACTTGTGATAATATTACCAACCGACCAATCTGGCGGTATCCTGATTAAGTCAAATTAAGTCCAACCAGCCATTAAGGCGGTAATATTTGTCCATAACCAGCCATAAAGGCGGAGCCATATTAAAATAAAATTACCAACCGACCAATCTGGCGGTATCCTTGATTAGTTAGGTTTAAACCAGATTAAAATAAAATTACCAACCGACCAATAGAGCGGTATCCTTTTTAAGTCAGTATTTTAAATAGTGAATATATTATTTTTAAGGGAGATTAATCTAAATAGCAATAGTAAAAGAATTACCTTTCACCCTAGCTGGGGAAGTTACCTCCTCATGTGAATAGTAAAAACTGTAAAAAGTAAAGAAAGTAAATTACTATTATTACAAAAAGTAATTAAAATTATTACAAAAGTAAAAACTAAAATTTAAAACGAAACTTAGAGAGAGAAGAACTCCATATTTACATAAAAGAAATGGGAGAGAATGGTACAACAAAAACTGAAATCTCGAGCTCAATTTATATGAGCGGGTAAGCTTCCAGCGTCGCGACGCCAAGACCTTTGGCGTCGCTACGCATGAACAGTTGGCGTGGCATAATGAGGGCTTGACACGTTGCGAGGCGGATAAGAGGATAAGGCGACACGTGGCGTGGCGGCTAAGAGCTCAATTATTATGCTGACGTGGCGATGACGTGGCGCTGACGTGGCAAGGCGGCTGAGATCAATTATCGGCACCGTAGGATTGCGACACGTGTCGCGGCGTGATTGGCTAATGATGACGTGGCATGTTGACTTAGTTGACCATCTGATGTGGACGATGACGTGGCACGACGCGTGGCAAAGTTGACTCGTTGATCGCTGACGTGGCGATGACATGGATGACACGTGGCACACGTGGCAATTTTGAGTGTCGGCACCGTAGGATGATGACACGTGGCACGGCGCACGTTAGCATATCGGCTGTGATGGTGACACGTGGCACGGCGCATTTTAGCAAAGTCAAACTTCTCAAATTTTGACCCGTTGACCCGGTGCACATTAGCAGATCTGGCGCAAGTTAGGCGGCGCGACGCTGATGACTTGGGCGTCGCGACGTGGACAATTTACCAAAATGCCCTTTTTGCCAATTTTTCCTGTTTTGCTCCAAATCACCTCCAGAATGTCCTGAAACTTTATTTATCTACAAAATAACACAAAACACATCAAAATATTCACAAGACTCAAGAAACTATACAAAATATTAGGATAAATGAGTGGGAAATAGTGTTATAAATACCACTCATCACACCCCCAAACCTAACATTTTGCTAGTCCTCGAGCAAAACATAGAATAAAATAACATGAAAATAAATTTAACTAAGCCACTTTCGTAGGGATCACGGTTGCATTTAGCGTATGCAAAAAGCCTTTAAACCCCTAGGTGTCCCTAGTGGACGAGTGCAGTCTCGTGAGGGTTTACAGCAATGATACCCACAAACATTTTACAAAAGTAAAAAGGTAATAAAACTAATGCACACAAAAGCAAAAAGACAAGAGAAAAGAGAATAAAGAAGTTAGTAACTAATCTAGTGAAACTTTTACTCCAAGTTACTAGTTGTTTTGTTTCATTCTAAATTACCAAATAAGTAAATTCTCCGATCATTTTTACCATTCTTCACAAACACAGCCAACATAATATTAATCAACTTCATTTTTTGCCCACAACAGTCACAAATATAGTTGATAAGAGAGTAATATTTTTGTCCTAAAATTTTATCAGATTTCACACCTTTTGTAGCAATGGAATAATTTTTTTTTTTTTTCATTTTTCTGATTTTTTGTTTGATTTTTTCTCTATTTTTTATTTATATACAATACCTTCCATCTATGTAGCGAGTGTTGGGTCGGTGGCTCCCAAACCAGTTGGTTTTAGGGCACCAGGTGTTAAGACACCCCTACGAACTTAATTACTCAGACTTCAGATATATATATTTTTGCAGCATCTTTGATCCTTGTAGCGAGCTTTGGGCCAGTGACTCCCAAACCAGTTGGTTTTAGGGCACTAGGTGTTAAAATACCCTTACAGACTTAATAACTCGGATCTCAGACGTTTTTTTTTTTTTTTTTTTTTTACTCCACTGCTTTTTGAGATGCTTCCTCCAATTAAACTAGAGCACTGAATATTACAAACTTTTCAATTTTAGCTCATGTCCGTATGTTTCCATATATGTTGATAATACCTGTCAACTGAGCATAAGAAGATCCATTTTAGTATGTTTTATGGAGAATTTACAAATTAAATAATTTAAAAATGAAATAAACAAAAATTAACTTGTTCCGAAATAGGTTTGAGATACGTCTCAAGAGTAGAAATTCCTTACTCGGCTATCTCTTACCAATTTCACCTTTTTAGTCAAAATAAAAACAAAAAACACAAAATATTTTTGTAATTTTTGAAAATTTTTCAATTTTTTTGTATTTTTCGAAAAATTTTGGACTAAAAATAAAAAACAACACACAAACTAAAAACAAGGTACTAATCAACTAATTCCCTCCCCCAAACCTAAATGAGACATTGTCCCCAATGTCTTAAACAGTAGAAGAAGAGTTTAGAAATAATACCTGGTTAGCTGAAATTTTACAGGAAATTAAAGGTTAAGATCTAGATTAATTCGACGCCTCTTACCACGATCGTCCTCAGACCAATTTATCTTTGAAATGATAGGGTCAACTTTTGGTTCATAGGCTATGAGTTGGTCAATTAGATCTGGAGCAGTTCTAGCAGTAAATAGGAGTTCTTTTAAAGGTTTTGATATGAATCCATTTCTCCGAGCATCATCAAGAAACACACAAAGAAAATCATAAAATCCATCAACGTTGTACAGCCCAATTGGTTTCTGGTGTATGTTCAGGTTCGCCCAAGATAACACAATAAAAATTTCCTCCAATGTACCCAAGCCACCTGGCAAAGCAATAAAAGCATCAGCACGGTTAATCATTTCCACTAGTCGTTCAGACATACCTGGTACGATCAGTTCCTCTCCGTTTGATGGTTCAATAAGATTTGCCTCTGCCAAGGGTTTGGGATGATTCCAAAACGTGACTGCCTCCTTCTTGTACGGCCTTTGAAACGATCCCCATAAGTCCGAGATTGCCTCCGCCATATATTAAGTGCATATTCCTTGCAGCTAAGACTCGACCCAATTCCTGTGCTGCTTCTATGTATTGTGGTTTAGTACCAACAATGCTACCGCAAAACACACAAATATTTTCAACTCGTCTTCTTGAAGTGGCTTCCATTTTTTTTTACTCTGGATGTCTTCAAAAGTGCAATGATGAGTTGAATTTATAATACCTGAAAAGGGTGAGTAAAAATAGCACAAGTATCTTCCAAATGACGATTAGTAGCAAAATAGTAAAATAGATCGTGATAATCAACAAGATCTGGATCCTGTCGGAGAAAATAAAAGAAAACAACAAAACAATCACATTATTAAGGAAAAGACAAAGAGATATAATATGTACAAGAATTTACAACTTGATTAACGTCTATCGTCAGGGACAAGCTTCCCATCCAATTTTTTTATAAATTGGCAAACAGGGTCTTTTTGAGTCAGATTCCGAGACTTAACAGTTGTCTATCTTTTTGAAATTGTGTATGTAATTTGCGAATGGCTATATGAACGTATCCACTGGGATGCGTCTCAAGAGTCGAAGATATATCATCTAAATACTCCTTACTCAAGCCATCCCTAATGAATTTAATTTTGTCTTCGCGATTATCAGACACCATTCCTAAAGAACGACAACGAGTATTGTAATTCCATCGTGCACATTTGTAACAAACATCCATTTGCTTTGCTCTACGTTTCTTTGCATAGGTGCTTCTTCCACAACCAGGCATATGTGAAATAAAAGAGTCAGAAGACTCACCTGCCAATCGGATTCGTGCTTCAATTACCCAACGAATATCATTAGGAACACCATGGATTGTTAGTAACCTCATCCGTTCCAAGCGAGTTTTGTAAACTTTCATTAGAGATTTTTGAGGGAGAAAATGAAATTTCTTGTGAAGATTTGCGAGAGCTTCTTCCATCTTAAAATGACTTAATCTGCAAAAACTAAACACACAAAATTAAATCACACCAAATCACAATATATACAAAAATTGCATGGGTTGCCTCCCTGCGAGCGCTCAGTTTAAAGTCGTCAGCTAGACGTGACTTCTTGAACGTTAGGCTGGATCTGAAAGTGTGACACTTTCTTTTTGTCGCTCAAATGATTCTCCCCAGTAGTGCTTGACACGCTGACTGTTAACCTTGAATGTGTTGTTGGTATTGGGATCCAGTAACTCAACAGCTCCATATGGTAAAACCTGAGTGATCACAAATGGACCTGACCACCTAGATTTTAAATTTCCTTGGAAAAGTTTCAACCTCGAGTTGTACAACAACACCTGCTGCCTTGGTTCCAACTGTTGTGCACTATTTTTCGGTCATGCTATTTTTTGGTCTTTTCCTTGTACAATTTGGCGTTCTCATAAGCCTGTAGACGAAACTCCTCCAATTCATTGAGTTGGTGCAGTCTTTTCTCTCCTGCAGCTTGTAAATCAAAATTCAACTTCTTCAGTGCCCAGTACGCCTTGTGCTCAAGCTCAACTGGTAGATGGCACGCTTTCCCAACACCCATTGATATGGGGACATACCAATGGGTGTCTTGTAAGCTGTCCTGTAGGCCCATAATGCATCATCTAGTTTTGTTGACCAGTCCCTCCTTGTTGATCCAACGGTCCTTTCTTTCTAGGATCTTTTGATCTCCCTGTTTGAAACCTCAACCTGTCCATTTGACTGGGATGGTAAGCTGTGGCAACCTTGTGAGTAACTCCGTATTTGGATAGGAGTGCATCGAAGTACTGTTGCAGAAATAAGAGCCACCATCACTGATAATTGCCCGAGGTGTTCCAAACCGAGTGAAAATGTTCTTTTTCAGGAATTTGATCACGACTTTTGAATCATTGGATGGCAGTGCAATTGCTTCGACCCATTTGAGACGTAGTCTACAGCAACCAGGATGTACAGATTTCCGAATGATGGAACAAATGGTCCCATGAAATCAATACCCCATACATCGAATATTTCCACTTCTAGAATGTTTTGCAACGGTCCTTCGTTTCTCCTGGAAATTTTCCCATTCTCTGGAACCTGTCACATTGAAAAGCAAAAAGATAAGCATCTTTAAAAAGAGTGGGCCAGAACAAACCTGATTGTAGGACTTTGGCTGCAGTTTTGTTTCCGCTGAAGTGTCTGCCATATGGTGATGAATGACAGTGTTGCAAAACACTGTTGATTTCCTCATGTGGAACACATCGTCTCAGTAGTTGATCAGCACACCGTTTGAATAGGTACGGTTCATCCCAGACATAGTGTTTGACTTCTTTGAAGAACTTCTTCCGTTGCTGAGTTGTCCATTCCAACGGCCATTTTCCTGTCACAATGTAGTTTACATAGTCAGCATACCAAGGGACTTCCTGTTGTTTCATGCCAAAAAGTTGTTCATCTGGAAAAGTTTCTTTGATTGACAATTCTTTGCCAGCTGTTTCTCCATTTTCGAGCCTCGATAGATGATCTGCCACCTGATTCTCTGTCCCTTTCTTGTCTCGAATCTCCACGTCGAATTCTTGCAAAAGAAGTATCCAACGGATCAATCTGGGTTTGGCATCTTTCTTTGTGATCAGATATTTGATTGCTGAATGATCTGTTTAGACCACCACTTTGGGACCCAACAGATAAGAGCGGAATTTGTCAAAAGCGTATACAACTGCGAGCAACTCCTTTTCAGTGGTTGTGTAGTTGAGTTGAGCTTCATTCAAAGTTCTGCTGGAGTAGTAAATGGTGTGGAAAATCTTTGCTTTGCGTTGTCCCAAAACTGCACCTACAGCAAAATCACTAGCATCACACATTACCTCAAATGGAAGGGTCCAGTCTGGTGCTACTATGATGGGGGCGGATACCAGCTTATGTTTTAACATTTCAAAGGCTTCCTGGCATTCTTTGGTGAAGTTGAAAGACACATCCTTCTCCAGAAGATTGCATAGAGGTTTAGCAATCTTGGAAAAGTCTTTGATAAATCTCCTGTAAAAACCTGCATGTCCAAGAAAACTTCGAATACCTTTAACTGATGTTGGTGGAGGTATTTCTTCAATTGTCTCTATCTTTGCTTTATCTACCTTAATTCCCTTTTATGAAATCCGGTGTCCAAGAACAATGTCTTTCTGCACCATAAAGTGGCATTTCTCCCAGTTGAGTATCAGGTTTGTATCTTCGCACCTTTGTAACACATGTTCCAAATTTTGCAAACAATGGTCAAAAGAATCTCCAAACACAGAAAAGTCATCCATAAAAACCTCCATACTCTGCTCTAGCATGTCTGAGAAAATGGCCATCATGCAACGCTGAAATGTGGCAGGGGCATTACATAATCCAAATGGCATCCTGCGGAAAGCAAAAGTACCATAGGGACAAGTAAATGTAGTTTTCTCCTGGTCTTCTGGTGCGATGGCAATCTGATTGTACCCTGAATATCCGTCCAGAAAACAATAGAACTCATGTCCCGCCAATCTGTCTAACATCTGGTCAATGAATGGTAGCGGAAAATGGTCTTTTCTCGTGCTTTGTTCAGTTTTCGGTAATCCATGCATACTCTTCATCCAGTCACTGTTCTTGTCGGAATCAATTCGTTCTTTTCATTGGTAACCACAGTAATTCCTCCTTTCTTTGGTACACATTGCATAGGACTCACCCAACTGCTGTCTGAGATGGGGTAAATGATGCCAGCATCTAACCATTTGATGATTTCTTTCTTCACGACTTCCTTCATGATTGGATTGAGTCTCCGTTGATGCTCCACTGTAGGTTTTTACTCATCGTTCATCAAGATTTTGTGCATGCAAAATGATGGACTAATGCCTCGAATGTCTGCTATA